>RJWJ010001938.1:0-113380 GCA_004363605.1 Indri indri
GGCTGTTAGCCAATACTGGAGAGACAGTGCAGCACAGGACCGAGAACACAGAACCCCAGGTCCAGCGTGGGTGTCTTTGGAAAGTTAACTGCTTTAACCTCAATGTCTCATCTGTGAAATGGATATAATAATACTTGTCTTACAGGGTTATTATGAGGACTAAGTGAATTGATACACATAGAGCTTAGAACAGTCCCTGGTACCTAAGAGGTGACTGATATGCATTAGTTATTATGGTTATCATTATAATTCTCAGTGCCATCACTACCAAAAATAAATTTAGCAATTGCTGATTTAAATGTATGTTGCGTTATAAGCTGCTTGTGTCTGTGCGTGTACATTCTTAATTGTAGTGTGGAGTTCTCATGCAAAATCTATATTGCCAAATTGGAAGCTATTAATAGATTCAAACCACTACAATACCAGCTGGCTTATTTTCCTTGTTAATCATTTAATAAATTGTATTTGCATAAATGCAAAAAGAATAGTACCATAAATGGAGACTCATTAGCAAAGATGTAGTGTGAAAGGATCCAAAATTTAAAATTTCTTTAAAAACATTTCTTTGATCATGAACTTTGTTTCCTTTCCAAAACAGTAAGTGTGTTGGCATAACAAGGGGCCATTATGTGAAGAAAGTATGTATCTTCCTTTTTGAAGCATAGAACAAGATAAATTAAGAGGGTGTTTGACTTTAGCCTCTTCAGACAGTAAAATAAAAAGAAGTTTGTGCTGATAACACCAAGCAGATAAAAGAGGAAAAAATGTCAGGAAGATTTAGGCCTATAATTTGTAATCTCTTACTTTGAAAAGTTCATAAAATGTTTAATCAAGTTTTATTTCTGATTTCATGTCTTGCCTGTATCGAGAATGCATGCGTATACTTAAGGAATTATCTTTTTTTACATAGGTAACATTTAGTTGGGTAGAACTCTGTAAAATATCACACTAAAGGTTCTAAATTACAATGAATTCTTCCAGAAGCATTCCTGGAACTTTAAATTAGATCTCTACATAAAGGATGATGACCTGCCCAATAAAAATCTATGCACTAAATATTCACAAGTTTTTAAAGATCATGTTGACAGAATTTCAGAAAACTTTCAATAACACCTCTATTTGATCATAACCAACCATTGGAAATATTGGTAGGAAAAATATTACACATGTAGCCTTTAGACAGAAGGAAAAGAAAGGAATCAAATTAAATTTATTAATGGAAATCTTTACTGAAAAAATGTAAACCCAAACTGAAATATTTTTGGGGACCTTAGAGTATAAGTGCCTACAACTTCCTGAGTTTTATGTATATGCATTGAGTAGAGATAATAAATTAATAGAATGGATTTTGGTATAGTCATTTTAGCTTTGTTTATACATGTTACTTATTTGGCTGTCAGATAAAATAAAATTACACTTGGGGCTGTGCTCTTATATTAGGCCATTCCAATCAGCAAACAGATGGAAGGACCGCATTCTCCTAACAAGAAAAGACACAAAAAACAGGTGATATGGTTCGTTGTACTAGGGCATCTGTTTACTAATGGTCACCAGCTGTTCAGCATGTGCTAATAACTACAGTTCACAATCTTCTGTAACACTGATCCCATCATGGACTCTCTGTAGGCTTAGCCACCCATCAGTCACATTCTGGCACTAAAAATATATTTCACTGCTTTCTGTGCCCTTGATTCTGTCACCATCCCATTGTTTCACACTGTGAGCCAAAACATATGAGTGTTTCACTGATGAAAAGATCACATTAGTGGTTTTGAAACACAGTACCCTTGGCTTTGAAAGATGAGGGTTATTTTATGTTGCTTATGTATTAGCTACAATGTAAATAGTAATTTTTACATATCTTTGATATACATACAAAGAAGAAAGATGTAAATTGCTATCTGAATATTAAGAGCAGAATATTAATGAGCGTGCTTAAGGGTTTATCTAGAGTTACGATTCCAAGTAAAGTGTAATAAACTTAACTCAAAGTTTATAATTACATCAAAACCATCTCTTTTAGCTTCTTTAGTTGAAGAAAATCTATGATATCTTTGTAAACTATGCACATTTTTCTTTCTTCCTTTCTTTTTTCTTTCTTTTGCTTTCTCCCCCTGAATTTAGGCTGTAAAAACAGAACCTGAGAAGAAGTCACAATCAACTAAGGTAAATATTTAAGTCTGCTAGAGAGTTTGTTGGATTCTTTTTAATAATAATGAATAACCAGTTTTCTACATTGGTGCTACTAAATGGTAAAGGGGTTTGTCAGTCAGCTAATTACTTTTTGGACTACATGTTTGAATATGATTGTGTAGGTGGAGAGTATATATAAAGTATTTATAACATTAAATCCATACATTAAAAAGAATACATAATATTTTATAGATGAAAACAATATATTTCAGAAGGCATTTTGTTCAAATCTAGATTTTTGTTATAGGTAAAATAATTGTTTAAAAAAATAAAGCAAGAAGAACAAAGGAGAAAGGACAAAGGGTAGTGAGTATCCAGTTACAATTCCAGTGAGACATCGAGAATAATGTCTCTGCTAAACTCAACACCTAGATAACTTAGGGATGAGAGTCTTTCCTCAGAGGCCTCCAGAGTTCATCTTGACAGTCTTATCTCGGTTGGTGGAGCCAGTGATCACTTACTCGGGAGAATGGCTTCTCTTGCTTTCCTGACTCAGGGCTGTCCAGAATGGAACATTCTGCCTCAGCATGGAGGCGGACCACAAGGTTTCTCTGGCAGCACAAATCTTTCAAGAGCTTGAGCAAATACTTAGATAAGACCACAAGGGCCCAAGTACATTAAGTGCAGGTGAGGGTGAAAAGGTGAGGCTTATTGGATTTTGTCTAAGGTCTTTTGGGGGCCCCAAGGATGGTGGTCAAATAGTATGTATACTGGAGAGTGAAGAATTCAGCAGCTAGGTGGAAACTGTCTTCTATTCCACGTTTAAATGCTTTTGATTATCTGACAAATCTCAAGAGAATTGGGTTTCTGGTGATACAATCTTCTTTCTTGGTAACAAAGAAAAAACTTTGAAATCATTGTATTGAAAAAGATATGGTGTTCTTTATCTCCTATGAAAAGAGATTTTAAAAAAAAATTTCTCAAGTAGGATCCCCTGGCAACAACCCCAATAGTGACACTGATCATATGATGTCTCTGTAGATAGATCTGCAGTTACCAATTTATCTGTGTGAATTGTGAAAAGCAGCCAATAATTTAGAGATACACATGTATTTGAAAACATAATTTAGATGAAATATTACGTATTTCATTATTCTTCTGATAATCACCATTATCAAAGACTGTCGGCAGGGTTACTATTGACTGGATAGCACATGTCTACATCTCACTCCAAAGAACTGGGCCCCAGTGGGCTTTTCCTGAGAAAGGCAGAATGTTTTAATTGAAACTTTGTTCTTCAGCCTGTTTAGAAATATGAAAATAGTGGATTCCAATGAAATTGACTTTTACTCTTTTGAAATTGACAGCCATCTGTGGTTCATGAGAAGAAATCCCAAGAAGGAAAGCCAAAAGAACACACAGAGGTAAATGATTATCATTAGGACTTGATATGATGATAAGGTTACATCTTTGATGAGGTGTACTTAAAATCTCTCATCATTCTAGACTAATCCCAGCAGTGGATATCTGGATATTTGTTTTGTCAGCTAAAATGGTGCCATCATGTGGCAATAGCAGTGTTTACAATTGACTCATATGATTCTTTTTTTTTTTTTTTTTTGAGATAAAGTCTCGCTTTGTTGCCCGGGCTAGAGTGAGTGCCGTGGCGTCAGCCTGGCTCACAGCAACCTCAAACTCCTGGGCTCAGTCGTAATTCTTGATGAATTTGGGGGGAAGGATTTGCACTACTTTAAATTTCATACCTTCATACCTAAAGTGAAATTCTATCACATGTACATCACACTAATTCAAATTCACATAATTCAAAACCACAAACAGCGCACCTGTTATGAACAGTGTTTTATTCTGTAGAGAAAAGTATCGGTGTTAAGTTTAAAACTGCCATCTTGTTAACAATGTCATTGTATGTGTGTGCATGTATGTGTGTGCTTTCAGCCAAAAAGCCTACCCAAGCATGCAGCAGATACAGGAAGTAAACATGTTCATAAAGAAAAAGCAACTTCCAGATCAAGTGAGCAGGTGCCATCAGAGAAATCAACAGAACCAAAGGTAAATAAAGCAGGTTGATAAGAAAATAGTAATATCAGCTAGGTAATAAGATATAGTTCACCTATTCACATTGAGCTGTGTAGTTGAATCTATGAAGTTTTGCTGCCTATATTTTATATTGTAATGATTTGGTACTGTCTTTGTGTTGGTTTTGCAAACAGCCTTGTAGAAATTTGGGCTTACGGAGGGCCTGAGAAGGGCATCAGATGGGTTAGGGAATGCCCCTCCAGCCCTTCTCCACTGCCCTGCAGAGCGGCAGGCTCTGGTGTCTCCCAGACGGGAAGTTTTGGATCGAGGCTGCCTTTGGACTTCTCCACACCTTGGCTAGGGGAATGCAGGTGCCCTGCATTATCTGCTTCTTTAAATGGAAGTCTAAAAGCATTTATTTAGTCGTCTTGTAGTAGAGATGAACTTACAGAGCCAAAAACCAGAAGTTGATTTTATCATTATGTAGTTAATAACAGCCAGCTTTTAGAAGCATTGACGTCTATGAGAAGAACTGTTTCATTGAGAGTGCTTGGAAGATAATAACTAGGTCTGCTTCACGACGTATTTTATATCAGAGATCCCACATTTGTGTCCCACCAGTTAAAATGCTACCACATATGTATTTTGTGTGGTTTCCAGTGTTATTAACAATTATTTTTAATTAGTCGCCAGCAGTTAAAGTCAGAGTATTCACATAAAGTCCTAATTTCTAGCTTCTCTTGACAAATCAGACTATCTAGCAACAGTTGGCCCACATGGCAACAATGAGCTACAACCGTTACACCTGGCACACGTGCTGCGGTTTACTGCAGGCCCTACCGAGCCTGATTCACCTATTTGTGTTAACTGCGTGGACTCAATAGGCTCTTGAGTCCAGGTTTACATGGTGCCCAGCACTGCACCAGGTGCAGTAAAAGCTAGTAAACATTCCTTCACTATGATATTCGTGAGGGAAACTGACAGACATCAGTGATGTTTGAAACTCATGATCTTGAGCCATTCAATGAGACTTAGTCCTGTCAATCTTTTATCCTCACTCTTAGACTAAACCACAAGACACGATTTCTGCTGGTGGAAAGAGTGTTGTTGCTGGTGTAGCTGCAACATCTGGCAAACCAGATGACCAGGTGAGCACACGTAAGCAGACATAAACATGGGCCTCTGTGCTTACAGATTTCTCCTATAAGAAATATATGCTCAGATAACCTATCATTTGGTAAAACTGAATACTATTTATATGTGAACTTTTGTGAAGAAGAACATGAATTTAAGGGAAATAAAGTGAACAAGATACCAACAATGATTTTAAAATTCATATATCCAATAAATACTTACTGAACACCTACCATATATAAAGTCTGGTATCAGTACCAAGGAAATTAAAATGTGACTTGACTCAGACTCTGCCTTCCAGATTTCATAGCTATGAAATAAAGCAAATAAAATTACCATGAGCACTTGAATAAGCAATTGAAGCACTAATGAGAAGGCGGAAATGAAAATAGAAAAAAATAGTATGTCTCTATGTGTATTTCTGCTTCTCAAAATGGGAAAAGTATCTCCCTACAGGATAGATGGTAAGGAAAGTCATAGGGTAAAATATGACACAGCTCCCTGAAACATTTTTTCCTCAGATTTTAGGAGAAAAGGCATATTATTTTTATCCAAACTAATGCAGAGCTCCTACGGAGTAAAGGCAAAATTTACAAAAACTTTTACATGAAAATACCCAACTTAAAATTTTTTTCTTGCAAGAGATCACTTGTATACTATTTTGAGACTCCAGCCCTCATCCCAGGAATACGTTACTGATTTGTGCTGATGCGGAGTACTTATTGTAGATAAAATGGTTAGAAAATGGGTAGATTTAAGGCAGAAGATTGGATGTGTTAGATTTTTAAATGTAATCACAATTTTCGATTTTGTGCTCAATATAAATTAGCCAGTGTTATCAGCAAAAGCTAAACAATAAAATTAGGAGAGGCTTGAGGATCTCTTGAGCCCAGGAGTTCACGTCCAGCCTGGACAACATAGGGAGACCCCCTGCCTATCCCTTAAAAAAAAAATTAGGAGTGGCTTGTGTGTGGAATTCTGTTTTGCACTGACTTGTGCTGGAACTTGTGGCAAGTCATTTCACTTTGCTTCTGATTCTTCTCCATTACATGGAATTGATCAGATCTGCCTTCTTATTTGAGTACACAGCATGTTTAGAGCGCTGCGGTTGACTCTGCAGGACATGCTAGCTGCAGGCTGGCCCACCTAGGGCTGGAGAGAAGACGTAGCTGAGTATAACTCAAGGCAGATTAGGAGAAGCCCCCACAGGGAGCTGTTTGGTGAGAATGGAGGTATCCTGTCTCATTTCAGAGAATCTACAAAGGTTTTGAGAGAGTTGATCCGATTTGAGTTGGGCATGGATGGAGAGCTGGGATTGCAGGCTCGCTAGCACATCATGGCGTTGAAAAGTGTAAGATGTGTTCTGGGAACAAAGTGTATTACAGTGTAGGTGAAGCACAGAGGAAGCGAGTGGTGGGGCTGTAAGACCAGAAGGACAGGTTACGTGCTGCTGCGGAGAATGCTAAGGTGAGTCTGTATGTTTGGAGTGATTCAGCCACAGTGGGTAGACATTGAGAGCATCAGAGAACAGAAGGAGTGATTCGATTGAAACCAACCCACAGGATTATGGGACCACAGTGGGTAGAATGAAATAGAATAAAGATAGAAAGGTGGAAGGTTGTTCAGGAACTGACAGTTTCGGTAGTCCTGGGGAGTTATATTTTAGTCTAAATTAGAGCTGTGATGGAGTGAGAAAGTGGTGAGTTATGCAAGAGTCATTGTAGAGATGAAATCTTCTGGTTTTAGGAAATAATTGGCCAAAGTGGGCAAAGGCAAAATAAAATCCAAGATAACTTGGGCTTCTGAGTCTGATTGAACTAGGTTGATAACCCCAGGGTAAGGCAGGCAGGCCCGCAGGGCACAAAGTTTAAGGAGGCACTCACCGTCAGGTCCTTGCCAGGGCAGGGTCAGCCCCCGGGGCTGAGTGCCCGCTTGTAAGCTGGGCACCTTGCAGTCTCCTCGGTACCATTGACAGGTGGACAGAAGTCAGAAGAAGGATTGTTTGGGAAGGAAAAGTGAAGTCTGCTTTTTAATGCTGGCTCAATGTAAGTGTTTGAAGTGTCCAAAGAAAGCTGTGTAGCAAGGCAATTAAAATATTGTTTTGGAGTATAAAAGAATGGAGGAGGAGGACAGGAGGTAGGGAGTGAGCGAGAAAGAAAAGGTGAGAGGATAGAGAGCAGAGAAAGACATTGAGAGAGGAGGAAGAAGGAGAAAGGTGGGGCAGAGAATATGAGTGACTATCTGCATAAAGTGGGGTGGCTGAATCTTGGAAGTGTTTTCCATGGCCCACACTCAGGCTTACACCCTGGTGGCTCCCACAGTATTTTTAGCGTCACATAGTAAGTACTTACATAGTGCTTAGCAAGTGCCAAACTTCTGGTTTTCATACTTTATGTAGATTGATTTATCTAATCCTCACAACCCCTGGGGTAAGGTACAGTCATTACCTCCAAGAAGTGACTTGCCAAGGTCTCAAGTAGCCATGCATGTCTCGACAGGTGTGCAGACCCAGACAGTCGGAGCCCGTGCTCTTCCTGTGCTTTGCTGCCAGAATTTGGGTACCTTCAAATGCAGTATGATCCCCTGTTGATTTAAACCCAACAATGTTGCCCATTTAGTTCTTGCCAATCCCTGAAAGCATTTGACCCCTGGCCTAGAGATAGGGCTTTGGATAGAACCACCAGCAGAGAGCAGAAACATGCAGAACCTGTGCGGTTAGGGGCAAAGAAGAGAAGCCAGAGGTGACAGAGAGCAAAGGGCAGACACCAGAGTAGGATCCGCTGGTGCTGGGGGCTGGCAGCTGGGAGAGATGAGTCAGGAGAGGGATCCTCCCCAGGGTCAAGCTTCAGAAAAGATTATATCTGAATAAAGTAATGGAAATTGCAAATTGGAAACTTATTGGCAATCTTTGATAGAGCAACTGAAGCCATGGTGAGAGAGAAACTCATTTTAGGAAAATTAAGGACCGAGTGGGTGATGGGATGCCAAAGTGAAGGATATGGAGGTCTTGACATGTGGGGCAAAGACCGAGAGAGCAACAGCTGGCAGTGGCGGCTTCAGAAAGAACTCATGGGTGTTGCAAAGACTGACTGTGGGCCCCGCAGAAGAATGGCGAAGAAAGGGACAGGCAGTCCTGGACTCAAATCTTGGATCTGTCCCCTACTGGACAACCTAAGGAAGGTTACTTAATCTGTCTGAGCTGTGCTTTCCCCATCACCAAATAAGATGAATATTATTCAAGTTGTTCTGAAAAAGGATATAAAACGTACAGCATAGTGTTTGGTACAGAGCAGATGTTTAGTATATGATCAGTGCTATTAATTACAATAAATTCATTTAAAAATATATAATAATAATGAGTTTTATAAAGGTATGTGAAAAGGAGTTTTTATTTCTTTCTCAACTCCCACCAGAAAAAAGAAAAGAAATCATTAACTCCAGCTGCACCAGTTGAATCCAAACCGGATAAACCATCTGGAAAGGTAGGAAGATAACAGTGTACTTCTACGTAAGATATTCAACCATCTGCTGTGTATTTATCATAATCTGATTTTTTGTGGGCACATAATATAAGGAGGTAACTTAAGGACCATTTTAATGAATTATTCATTGAAGCTAGTATGACTGGGTTGAAAGGGTGGCTTTCGCACATGTGTTTGTAATGCTTTATATGATAACCCTCCATTCTGAAAACTCCGGTTTCATCCCATGGAGTTTATGTGCCAGTTTCTCTCCTGTAAATACACCTTCTTTAACAAGACAGGTATCACTAAGGAGTGTCAGATACTTCCTTATCCTGAAATTCCAAAAGAATCAGTCTAAACTAATAAACCCTAAAATCTATTACACATATCTATAATCAGGTGAGTCCTAAAATTGTGGGAATGTGGTAGTTGCACAAAAAAAAAAAAAGACATTTTTAAGCAATCCTTTTAAATCTGAGTCAAATACCAGGCCTTTCCCTGGATTGTTATTCTCCCCTTTAGATGCAGGTCATTTTCATAATGAATCATTCTTAACCTCAACAATAGAGTGGAGGCGCTCTCTCATTTAATCATACTGATTTAAGCCCATATTGATGGAATAACTGTCAATTTTTGTAAGTTTAATGTCTCAAGTAATTTCTGTTTTGTAAACATCTTTGGGCGACAAGTGAACAAAAGAACACGAATGAAAGAAATTTTTGAAATAGATTCTATTTGGAAAAGGTGCTATACAGAGATTTTGTTGGGATTCTTTGTATAAAAACTCTGGAACACTGTTTATAAGCAGTAAATACCAAGCATATCTCCTGTTGCTTAGGGCAACATGGTCATAATTCTTCATATTTTTTGGATTTTTTCCTTTTTTCGTTTTAACTGTCAGTACATTGAATTGGCAGCTTTAATGAACTTATACATTTGCTCATGTTGTTAATGTCTTTAAACTTGTTGAAATTGTGATTCCTACCTGAAGGTGGATTTTTATCTTTCCAACCAAAAATCTGTACTTTGGGACTTAAGTAATAAGGTCTTTTAGAGACCAGCTTTTAACTATTTTGGTATTTGAAGAACTTTTGGTGTTTGGTGTTTTTCTATGCAGAATAATTTTTTCATAGTTAAAAAAAATCAAAAGTGAAATGTGTATACAAGTAACATTTAAATATCTGTTCTTTCTTTTCCAGTCAGATATGGATGCTGCTTTGGATGACTTAATAGATACTTTAGGAGAACCTGAAGGACCTAAAGAAGATAATACAACATATGCCGGACCAGAAGTTTCAGTATGTGATCTTGATATCTGTAAAAGTTCATACTCAGTAGGTAGGAGAGCAAATAAGCCCTTGGTCACGAAGTATGAGATACCTGGTGTTCTGTCATCAGATAGAAGCAGGATGATGTCAGTATTGATACGGCAACTAAAAATCAGTGCTGGGGATGGAAATGGTTTGTCCCGTGGTACCTGTTCTATTACATTGACTCAGCAAATATCTATTGATTGTGCAAATGTTGGCACTGGGATATAGCCAACTGGATCACAGAGATTTATTTTCTATCCTCAAGATTTAAGTCCAATGGACTTGAACTTATTTTGATTTCCAGATATTTCCTATCCTATTACTTCAACTTATTTTGATTTCTCAATATTTGCCACCCTCAGTTCATCCGTATTTCTAATTCCTAAAAAGCAAGAACATTTTGTTTTCCTTGGTATTCATAAAAAAAAAAAATGCCATAGACTAGATGAAAATATTTGCAACATATGTAACAAAGGATTTGTTTCTAGAATTTATAAAGAATTCTAGAGCCATGAGAAAAGTACAACCCAACAGGAAACTAGGAGAAAACTTGATTGGGCAATAAATAAGTAAAACGAAACTCTCCTTGGTAATTAGGAACATGGAGAAACACTACTTTGCATTTATCAGATTGGTAAAAGTGTAAAAGTCTGACAATTCACCAATAGCTGGTGGGTGTTAGATGAGCATCCCCTTCAGCCATGAAGTGTTCCCTCCCCAGGAGGGAGCCTTGCCTAGGTGTACAAGGAGTTATAAGAACTAGCGAGATATTTGAAAATAATTTTATTCAACAGAGGACATGATAATGTAATGCAGTGTTTTATAAAGTAGTTAAAATGGATTATTTATGTATCGACATGGATACATTAAAATCTTAATTTTTAATAAAAAATGTGGAATGATTTATAGAATATGCCATTTATATAACATTTCAAAACATGCGAAGTAACGTACATTGTTTATGGATACCTACTTCCATAAAAATTGTTTTAAGATATGCTCAACGTTAAATGGATATGATAAAGTTCAGGATGGTGGCCATTTCTGGGTAACAGGAAAGGGAATTGGATTGGAGAGAGCTACATGGGAGACATCCACACTGTGATTTTGTTTTCTTAGAAATTACATAAGAAATAACTGTAGATCTGAGAGAGTTGAGTGTTAGACAGAAATTTATTATGCTATTAACTGTACTTTTGTACATATCGGAAACATTAGATAAGGAAAACATTTGAAAACAAAATGCATTTTAATATGGGATTCAACTTTAGTATTCTGAATATTTTCTAGCATTATATATGAATTAAGCCAATTAAATATGGGTAAGTATTTGTGTAAGCATTTGTGTAAGCTTAGAACTTCAGAATAGTCCTAAAGTATTGGCTTCTTAATGATTCCATTAATTAACTATTGATTTCATTTCAGTGGTTCCATAAATTAATAATGGAATAGTACTTTGGTTTTAGCATATGCATAAAATATTCTCAACTAATTAATTATATAATATCCCTCTGTGTGTGATTTTGTCCTAGGATCCAATGAGTTCCACCTACATAGAGGAATTGGGTAAAAGAGAAGTCACAATTCCTCCAAAATATAGGGAACTTTTGGCTGTAAGTTAAATAATCATTTACTTTTATTTCACTGTTTCCTTTTCGGACTATAACTTCATATCAGTATCTTAACAAGTTTTTAAGTTTAAAAATATAATGGAGCCTATGAAATTGTCATCACTATAAAGCTCACTATATTTGTTTGCTGGGGTGGGTGTAACCAAGTAGCACAGACTGGGTGGCTTCAACAACAGAAATTTATTGTCTCCCAGTTCTGGAGGCTGGAAGCCGAGAATCAAGGGGTCAGCAGGGTTGGTCCTTCTGAGGGCTGTGAGGGAAGAGTGTCCTCTAGGCCTCTCTGCTCAGCTTGTAGATGACCATCTTCTCCCTGCTCTCTTCACCTCGTCTTCCCTCAATGCGTATCTCCGGGTCCAAATTCTCCCTTTTTATTATGACATCAGCCTGTTGGATTGGGCCCACCCTTATGATCTCACCTTTCCTTGATTAATTCTATAAAAACCCTGTCTCCAAATAAGGTCTCCTTCCAAGGTACTAGGGGTTAGGACTTCAATGTATGAATTAGGGGCAGGGGACACAATTCAACCCAACAACAACCTGAGCAATACATTTTGCTGATCATACGGATGAATTTTGCTTTCTCAACATCATCAAATTAATATTCGTTTCAGGAAAAAGAAGGGATCACAGGCCCTCCTCCAGACTCTTCGGTGAGTTTATATAAATGTCTTCCAAGATCTAAAGTAACTTTTTATTGTATCTTTGGCTGGTAGAACAGGGCTATCAATTCTATATTTGAGGATTATGATTTAACCAATCTCCAAATCAGAGTTTCTGTCTGTTCAGAGGAAGGCGGTTGGGGTGGGGGCTGTCTCAGTGCTTCTTAGTCTGTGTAGTTTTGTTTTGAGGGGAAGGAGAATGAAGCCAAGAAAGTATTAGGATAACAAAAAGTTGATAACAATAGGATGAAACTATCCTGGCATGCAATACTTTTAGAAGAGGGGAAGAAGGAAATAATGCTTATTAAATACCAGTTCTCTTCAAAACATAGGCTTTGATCTAAGTTACTTCATTAACATATCTCATTTGTAGCAAAGGATTTGCAAAAGTGCATTCTTTTGCTGGGTTTGTAATCTGCTCTTTCACTTGAGTGACTTTCTTGTGTTACCCATCACTGTGCCTGTTTCTTTAGAAACCCATGGGGCCGGATGATGCTATAGACGCCTTGTCATCTGACTTCACCTGTAGTTCTCCTACTGCAGATGGAAAGAAAACTGAAAAAGAGGTATTGTTTTAGTATTATTAAGGAGAACTTGTTAGGAACTATTTTGAGCTTTAAAAGAATAACAATACAACGTTTTGGTTCTGGTTATTACAGTTAAATTTTCCCCATCTGTAAATCTAATCTTTTGTATTTTATTTTTCAGAAATCTACAGGAGAGGTTTTAAAAGCTCAGTCAGCAGGGACAATCAGAAGTGCTGCTCCACCCCAGGAGAAGAAAAGAAAGGTAGAGGAGGTACAAATAATTACTTCTTTGAAAATAACCACGGACTACCTGACAGCTGTTACTTTCCTGAGCCTGATCTAGCTCATGCGGGTTAATCCCAATAGTGCATTCTCCATGAGAAGCCATGATCTTTTTTCCCTTGTGCCTATGTGGAATAGTGAAGCCAATGAGGGTTATATTGATCATCTCCAGGCAAGCCTTGTGTGTTTGTATAAATGCCTATGAATGATTTTTAGCACAGTCTTCTTGGTCATGATCCAAAACCGTCTCACCGTTATGATACACAGAAGGGCAGAAACCAGAGAAATTGTACTCTTGGAATATAAAATTTTCAAGTTTGATTTCCTGAAAGAGTTTGATCCCTGTGAATCACTAGAGGGATGCCACTGTAGCTGCTTCTGTCACCTCTCTTAACCACAATCAACTGTGGCTTGATTCTCACAAATCCTGAAAAGGCGGTCCCCGCGTGTGGGCTGGTTGAGAAAACATGTCTCATCTGCAGTCAAGATAGCGCTAAGGAGCAGTTTCTATCAGAGTTGCTTCTGCCTCTCTCCTGCTGAAGCAGATAGTTTACTTTTATCTGGCTGGCTGGGGGAACAGTGGTAATCACCACACCCCGAGAGTGGGAGTTCCTGCAACGATCAGCCATTGCGCTTCACAGAAGAAGGCAGCCGGACCACTTCACATTTCCCTGCTTCCTGAGCTTAGCTGGTTTTCTAAAAGTCAGGGGTTGTCAGAAGCCATTTTTAAAGATGAATTTTTAGAAAAAGAAAAACAAGGTAGTAAGAGTATACTACTTGCAGCTTTTATTTGCTAAGAACATTTTATAATAATATTATTATAGTTATATTTCTGGCTTGCTAAATAAGGGGTGAAGTGCGCCCCAGAGAACACTGTTACTATACAGTTTTCGCCCCAGTTTTCATTCACTGGTAAGTTCTTTTTCCTTTCTCCTTTTGCTAAATCTCAAGTAAAATTGTCTTCCTAAAAGTACTTTCCCAATCTACAATTTATCTTATATATTTAAAATTTATATTTCACAAAGAAGTAAATGGATTGTTCAGCCTCTAGAGATGTTCTCTCTTTTCATGCACAGAATTTTTCATTTTTAACAGGATACAATGAGTGATCAAGCACTCGAGGCTCTGTCTGCTTCACTGGGCACCCGGGAACCAGAACCTGAGCTCGACCTCAGCTCTCTTAAGGAAGTCGATGAGGTACTGACCTTGGAGTGGATATACAAAGCGTGTTAGTCTGCAGGCTGCAAATCTGAATGCATTCTGTATGTTAAGAATTCTTGTACTACTTTTACTGGAAATTGAAAATGAAATACTCTTCATTCTGCCTTACTTTTAGAGTCTGGTTCATTTAGATATTTATTGCTGCACAGTTAGCAACCAAGAGAGATAGTTGAGTGTTTGTCTTATGGAACATCTTGAATTTTAATATTTAAAATGAACGCTGATCTCCTTTGCCAAAGCTTAAATGGTACCTGACTAAACAAGATAACAAAGAGGCTGTGGCCTGGTGAGAAATAGTGAGATTTGTCTGCTCTGGTGGAAATTGGAAATTTGTATTTTCAGAAGGGTTCGGGGTGTTTCTCTTTAAGAGGAGAGTAGAGATGGCCATACAAGGGATGGGACGATCTTTTTTTTTTTTTTTTAAACTGTGGGGAAAGATGTCAAAAATATGCTGAATTATAATAAAATCAAGCAACAGTAACTCTATAACTGGAGCTCCTGCACATTTAGAGCATGATGATGGTGTTTATCCCACCACACTCCAAGATCTTAACAAGGTTTCTTGAGCCAAAGCAAGGATGTATCTGGTGTAGGAGAGCTTTACTGTGAAATTGTTATTTTTGTAAAACCTTTCAACATGGTCCTCTAGGGGAAAAGAGGAAGGAAAGGAGAGAGTTGCCTGTTGCTGATGAGGCAGTGTCGTGGGGAGATTGAAAGGCAGCCCAGGATCCCCAGGACCGCTCACCCATATCAGCTCAGGGGAGGGGAGCTGGCAGGTGTCACTGTCACAATCCCCCTGTCTCTGATGTCACTTCCTGTTCCGAGTCGTCAGGGGAGGGGAATGTCCCTGACTCCCAGCAACTCCCCCTGAGTCTGGGACCGTCCTGGTCCAAGATGGGCCAATTTCTATCTTCAACTTACGTTGAAGGCTCGCCGGCCACAGTGTGGCACGAGAAGCCTTGTGATGGTGATCGCGGGGGAGCAGGAGAAACAGTCCCTATCCTCCAGGACCAAGTAATGTATTGGGAAGGAAGGAAACTTTCATTACAGCACAGTGTCAGGTGTACATTACTTGGAGTGGCCAGACAGAAGTAATGTCACCTTGAGGAAAGGGTGGCGTTGGCAAAACCTGGGGGGAAGTTGGGAAGCCAAGTTGAGTTGTGGTTCTACCAGCTGAGGGCTACACGGCCACAAGTAAATTGGACTTTTACCCCAGGCTTTTTATAGATAATTATGATGATTTAATAAGATGATAAAAGTGGGGAGGGAAGGTATAAACAAGTTATAAATCCCAGGATCAAAAGAGTCTTAGAGTGACTAAAATCAGATAAGTAGATGTAAAAAAGTGACATAAAAATAGCTTAGTAAGCAGGTGGGTAACTAGTTTGGGGATGTGTGTGAATATATTAAATTTCTTCTAGAAAACCTCAGAGCAGCAGTAAACTAGAATTCCAGCAAAAAGAACTTGTCTTTTCCACTCTTAGAATGTACTGGTTTTCCTTTTTAATCATGAATGGGATATAAGTATTGTCTAAGATATTTCAAGCCTCTAGGGTCTTAAGCTGAATTCTTAGTACCCGATGGTGAGTTCTTTCCCTCCCAGATAGTCTGATGTGTCGATAAGATTCAGGAAAGTTGCTGTCATCCTGTAGGGATGTCCGCTGCCACTGCGGCACATCCCCTGATGCAGAGCTCTCTGTGCAAAACCACGTGATACTTCAGGGACGAGGCCCATGCCTCCTTGGTATTATAATCTATCAGAACATAAAAGTTTTTTATTCTACAATTATACCTCATCATATATCTCCCCATTTTTAGGTGTGGTTACCTAGTCCAGTGCTATTTCAATTCTGTAGACTTTTTTTTTAATGCCTTCTGTATACAAACCACAGTGCAGGCGTTTCAAGAATACAAAGATCAAAGAGGAAAAGAAAGGCTCTAGCTGTGTGTGTAACTCTTACTGTCCACAAGCCTGTGTGTAGTTGGGAGGACCGTTTTAATACAGGTAACCTATGCTGACCATGATATAGCCGGAGACCTCACAAATCCCTGAACGGGGAAGAGCTGCTACATAATAAGACTTCTTCCATGTGCTGTAGGAGAATAGAACTAGAAATGTTTTTTTTTTAAAAAACATGATTTCATTCCTTAATGAGAATTATTCTATAAAAAATAAAACTAATTCCAAAGGCTAGAACGGTTCCTGGCTCATTAAAAATGTTCAATAAGTATGTTTTAAATTAATTAATCCGTGATCAATCAACGGAGAACTACAGTCTTAGGCTGAGGTGCAGATAGGAGCAGTGTGGGCTGAGTTAGGATTTGCAAAGTGATCCCCCACCTTGGTGTGTAAATTAAATCCACACCTTGATATAGGTACAAATTATAGAGCTTCCCCCTACTCACCAGTAGTTTAAATTGTACATGTCGCCTCCTAGAAGTCAGCGATCTGCTACAGAACTACAATTTTATTTGCAACACAGTTAGTTGTCCAAGATTCAGTAAGCCAGGGCAGTTCTGGTGTTATTGAAGGGAGCCCTTTTAAAAGAGGTAACACCAATTATCTATGGATCAGCCAAGATTCATGATGGGATACTTCTCCCATTTCTGAACTGGGTTTCGTATGAAAACTGGTTGTGTTCCCTCTCCCTTCTTTAGAGGGCTAGCTCATTGAGCCAGACAGATGAAGGCTATTAACATAACTGCAACTAACGCTGCACTGTGTCGACTGTCTTCAAAGGAGCTTTACTTTTCTCTGGTGAGCCTTAGAAGGCAGTGAGTCAGATGAGGATTATTAGTAGCTACATTTTTTTTTTTTTTTTGGAGACAGAGTCTTGCTCTGTTGCCCGGGCTAGAGTGCCGTGGCGTCAGCCTAGCTCACAGCAACCTCAAACTCCTGGGCTCAGGCGATCCTTCTGCCTCAGCCTCCCGAGTAGCTGGGACTACAGGCATGCACCACCATGCCTGGCTAATTTTTTTTTAATATATATATATTTTTTACAGCCGAAGAAACTGGACCAAAGAAAGGCTAAGTGGCTTCCCAAGGTCACAGCACCTCGGGGCAGAGCAGGACAGCTCCCTGGGATCCCTGGTTGGGCTGTTTTTCCAGTTACCCTGTGATGCCTTTTTCATAGCTGCCCACCATGCTCTTGTCTAATGTGGTTTACAAAACTCTTCTAGACACTTGTACCGGATTTGGTCTTGTCTGCAATACTTGGGAAGTACACAGATGAAATGATGTCATTTCATTGTACATGCATTATCCAACTGCTTTTTTTTTTTTCCTTCTTCCATCAGGCAAAAGCTAATGAAGAAAAACTAGAGAAGTGTGGTGAGGATGATGAGACAGTCCCACCGGAGTATAGATTAGAACCAGCCACGGTAAATTTTTAGCCACAGTGAACAACCGCAGCATCTCGCCTTCGCGTTGTATTTTATTTCCATACCTTTGACATTAAGGACATGTCTGTCCCAGTTCAGAGATTAACTCTGAAAACCCTGAACACTTTCTTCTCTGCTATCTGAAGTTAGACCCCTTGAGAGATGGTTTATATCTGCCTGGCTTCCTCAGTAGTGACCATGTGGTCATTAAAATTCCCCAAAATTCAAGTGTTTCAACTATTAACAATGCTTTATATAGATCCTTAAACTTAAAGCAGAAGAAACAATTTGAGAATATTTATTTTTCTAACTGTTATATGGATAAAAGCACCATACATCTTCTCAGTGGTAGATATAAATGTCCAGCAGTTTACCAGTATCCTCAGGGTGGTTTTGTTGTTAGTTTCAATTTATGATTAGGATGGCAGACTAACTCCTGTTATTACATTTGCAATTTATTTTTGAAATCATACATATAAGTACATGATGGGAAATAGTTGTAATTCTTACATATGCTTATATATGAAAAGTTTCTCATTTTTAGAAATATTCTAAATTGGGAAGCTTTACATCTGAAAAACCAAACAGTGTTATAGAAATGATAACTACTTCTTTACACTGGGTTGGAGAACTGAGACTTTTTAAAAATCTTTCATTTACATAGCTGTACCTTTCTTGCCAAAGAAATTTTTTTTTTCCTATTGCCCTATGCAATGGATGGAAAAATTTTTTTTTCGGTAACTTTTAAAGAAAAGTAAAAGTGCATCATATTTGGTAACATCTTGATTTTTACAGCTCAACTCGTTATTCTGATGCTTTATAAAAAGTAAATCTGAAACAACTTCACTCAAATACAAGAAAAAATAAGCCAATCCTTCCTATCCTAGAATTCCAAAAACCAAACTTGAAACATGAACGAAAAACTTTCTATTTCATTTCCAATGAATTTTCAATTTCATTTACAGGATAAAGATGGGAAACCACTGTTGCCAGAGCCTGAAGAAAAATCCAAGGTAGGAAAATAAGTTTTTCTCTGATGCTTAAGAAACAATAGCAATGTAGAGTATAAATTGAGGTAATTTTGACAAACCAGATTTCACTGTGCAGACTCATGTACCAACCCAGTATTGAGGAGAGGGGAACTTCTGATGGTAATACTTGGCTGATACCTGTGAATCCTTTTCACATATTGTAGTGATTATTTTCTTCATGAATTACTATACTATGAGTTTTTAGATAACATTCATTGAACTCTAGAAGCCGATGTCAAGAGGGTCTTTAAATTTAATTAAGCTAGCACTTAGAGTTTGATCCTGATGAAATACTCTAATTAATGATTCTATATGACCTTTACTTAAGTTGGTAGCAGCCATGAGTACCTGTCATATTACTAATCAGCAACATTTATTAGTCACTTACTATGTGTCTGACACTGCACCAAATGCTTTTCGAATATTATCTTTTTGAGTCTGCCCTGAGTGAAGGCACTGTTAGCGTTCCCATTTTACAGTGAGGAAACTGAGGCACAGGGGGCCTTATGTAAATAGCCCAATGTCACACAGCTAGAAAGAGCAAGGCCAGGACTTAGAACTCAGGCTGTCCAGTGCTGGGTCCCTGCTTCTCAGTCGCATGCCTGTCTAGCACAGGTTACTGTTATGAATCAAAATCGCCACATGCCCTAAACGTTAATACCGCCTACCCTGAAAGAGCTAGGGGCAGCAGAACATTCCTGCCACAAACCCAGGTAGTCATAAGAAAGGAGTATGTGATCTATGTTTTACTTACTCAGAAGGGAAGTCATTGGGAAATAGGAAAACAATAATCACATTAAAAAATGATACAGATCTTCATTGGAGAGAGCAGGCAATTTTATTGGGACAAAATTCTTCTGAAAAGCAGCACAATTTACAATTGCACAGATGTGGAAACAACCCAAGTGCCCATCAATACGTGAGTGGATTAATAAAATGTGGTACATGTATACCATGGAGTTCTATTCAGCCACAAAAAACAATGGTGATCAAGCACCTCTTGTATTATCCTGGATAGAGCTGGAACCCATTCTACTAAGTGAAGTATCCCAAGAATGGAAAAACAAGCACCACATGTACTCACCAGCAAATTTGTATTAACTGATCAAACTTAAGTGCACATATAGCAATAACATTCATTGGGTGCAATGTGCACCGTTCGGAGGATGGACACACTTGAAGCTCTGACTTAGGCGAGGCAAGGGCAATTTATGTAACCTAAACATTTGAACCCCCATAATATGCTGAAATAAAAAAGAAAAAAAATTCTTCTGAAATTGAAGTATCAGGAAAACTTTTGACTAAATAAACCATTAACACTTTTGTGATACTGAGGTGTTTAGAATTCCTTATTTGTTGCATGACATTTTTATCTTACATTGATAAATGAAAATTATGTCTCTATAAATTAGCTTCTGGTTTTAGATTCTAAAGCATGGCCTCATGTGTTAATCAGAAAAGAAATTTGCTCTATGAAAACTTTTTTTTACAGAGTGAAAATAGTCACTTCATAATATACAATGTTTCTTATATTGCAGCTCCTGAGTGAATCAGAACTCATTGATGAACTTTCCGAAGATTTTGACCGGTCTAAATGTAAAGAGAAACAATCAAAGCCAACTGAAAAAACAAAAGTATGTTTCTAAAAAATAAACCTCTAGTTTTGAGGGATGTTTTAATGTTTCTGTGTAATCTTAAAAAATGTGATACCAGAACTATTTTAGCATGTAGCAGTTGATTTTTAAAAAGCCCAATATGCCATCTTCTTTTTTTACATGCAGTTTTTGTCTTGACTTTTGGATATGCTTTCTTTCCCTAACCTAACCCTGATATTCTTGCAAAATTGTGGTCCTGTAATTATCTCTTCAGGAAAGCCCTCGAACCCATGCTTTCCTTTCCATCCCTGCTTCCGTGAAAGCATTTGTTACAAACAGGTTTTTAGCTGTGTTGGTCTTTCTGCAACGCTAACATGTATACTTAGTTTTTAATAGATAGTAAGTTCCCTGATAGAAGAGATCATACCCTATTAATGATCATTTGCTTGAGCACCTTGCATATTAGGATAGGCTTCCAAAAATGTCTGGATTTAAAATAATTTGTTTGAAATTTTACTCTTGTGATAAAATAAGATAGTATAGTGGTTCTCAAACTTTAGCATGTACCAGGATCACCTGGAGGCTTTGTTAAAACACAGATCACTAGACTCCACCCCTAGAATTTCTGGTTAGTACATTGAGCTGGGGGCCCAAGAATATGCATTTCTAAGTTCCCCAGTGGTGCTGAGGCTATCAGTCCAAGGACCACACTTTTAGAACCCCTGGTATAGTATTACTACCTTGCATTTAAACAGATATTTATAATTTATAATGTGCTCTTACATTTTATATGATACCATGTTGCATTATATAATAGGTATATTTTATTGTTATATATTATATGATAAATAAATATATAAATAATAGCAATGATTGCTCAAATGTATTGAGCGTAGCGTGTTCCCAGGTACTACACATTGCATTTTCTATGCATTATCTCATTTAAGCCCCATATCAACCCTTGAGATGTAGGTACTATTATTGTTCTCATTTTACAGATGAGGAAACTGAGTCTCAGAGAGCTTAAGTAACCTACCTGAGAGAGAAAACCAAGTTGAAATAATGGTAGCTGAAGAGTTTTAATATGCCGTGACTTATTCACCACTCAACAATCCTTTGGCATTCTAGGAAATCATGCTCACAGCATATAGGAGAGCAGTGTCTTGTTGGTCTATCATTGTTCAGTCTTATTGAACATGTATTTCTAAAGTTATTCAAAGTGCCTGCTTCTTTCCTCAGAAATCTAAGGCCGCTGCCCCAGCTCCTGTGGCAGAGGCTGTGCCTCGGACCTCCATGTGCAGTATACAGTCGGCACCACCCAAGCCAGCTGCTACCCCGGTGAGTGATTCCTTGGACATTAAACAATGTCTCGAGAAAGTTCTGTTCTTCTTCTCATCACTTTCTGCTATATTTTACCATCCTTTTTTTTATTCTTACAAAATAAAAATAAATATGATATTGCTATAGTATCTATTGTTCTTTGCGCTTCAGGGGTGTGCTAGAAATTCAGACTAAATTTAAATTTTTAATTAAATTGCAGCAAGCTCTGTTTTTCTTTCATCTTCTGAAATTCATTCCAGTTCCTCAGCTATTATGGAGAATCCTGCTTTTTCACTTTCCTGTATCTTGTAAGCCTATTCAGAGACCCATAGGCTGCCGGATGTTACTCTTTACTGACTTTCCTGTTGGAATAATTTGCATGAAAATCATGATTCCTCCCCCCTCTCCCAACTAAAAGAGGAGAGATTGGCTCAATTCCTTTTCCTTTCCTTCTTCATTTCTTGCCTCCCTCTCACTTTCTTTGTATGAAATATGATATTTAACTAGCTGAATCTTTGTTTCCTTTTGATTTCAGTGGGTTTTATTTCCATTAGCTAATGATAGAATCTGACTCGGAGAATAACATCTGATAGAAATATATTTCATTACTACAGACGTAGTAAATCTACAGTCTGAATAGCTAACTTTCAGCATCTGCTATGCAATTGTTCTAGATGCTTTGCAATATCTTCTCATTAAATTTTCACAAGGACACTGTGAAGTCTGTTCTGATCATCTTCCTGTTGTAGATGAGGGAAATGAGGCTTTGAGTTGACCTTGAACAACCCACTTAACATTTCAGAGCCTCGTCTGAGATGCAAGATAGGACCCCTGCTCTCAGCTACCTTCGAGCCTAGTGTGGATGTGGGCCAGATCTCAAGCTTACAAGTACCATTCGGTCATTCCCATATGGAAACACGGCACAGGGAACATGGGCGATGGGGCCCCTTTCCAGGGGAAATTACAAAAGGCTTGCAGGTGGAGGGCAGGGTCACACTTAAGAAGTAGAGATAGCACCATTTTTCCAGAAAGACCAGTGAGCCAAGTATAGACCAACACAGGAATGGAACACACTTTGTGAATTTGGGATATGCATTCGGTTGCTTGAGAAGAGGCACAGCACAAGCACCTTGGGAGCTGTGAAGTGGCTGCCTCCTGCCAGGGAAGTCCTTGGTGTCAGCTGCAAATCCCGAGTCCAGGGTCTCCCTCCTGCCTTAGACAGGACTTGAGGACCCCACCACCTGCCATCTTTTTATGAGGCTTGAGGATGCTCTCCAGAAACTGTGAGTGCCAGGCCACAGCAAAGAAGAGAGGAGGAGGGAATCTACGAAGGGTCCAGTGAGGAAAGCAGGAACAGAGACGGTGATTGGAGTCAAAAATACAATAGCCAATATTTCAGAATAGAACCACTGTGGCCAAAACCTGTGCCTTCCGCAGTATCTGCCAAGCATGACTGCTAGGCCTTCAGGGGCTCAGTCAGTTCTTCGAAGCTTTATCCTGACTACAGAGAGTTGAGCATTGGATTTTTAGTGGACACCCCCTCCTCCAAAAAAAGCTTTTGTTTTCCCCTTCCCTGACCACCTGTCCTGGGCGTCTGCACCACCAGCTCTGGCCAGTTGCCAAGGTTACCATCACTGAGGCAGTTGGGATTTCTGCGATGGTGACATCCTGCAGAGCCAGAAAGAATAGCTGTGGAATGTGATAAAGGTCAGAAGACTCAAGAAAGGCATGAAGATTAGTGAGTAAAGGAAAACAGACCAGAAGGAGGAAATGCATGTGTGCTCTGGGTGGGTCTTATGTGTATAAGAAGAACGTTTATTGAGGAAACCCAGAGACCTGAGTTCTAGTTCTGCATTTGGCAACATGAAGTACTACAGAAATAGAAGTTTTAGTCCTTAGTCTTGTTTGAAGATTCCTTAGTTCTTAAAACTGCTTCTTATCCTAGCTTTTCTTTAACCCTGTTTCATTAATTTCTTAAACCAGAGATTGGCAAAGGACACGGGATTGGGAAACAGTGGGTTTCCAAAGACTGACAGCAGAGTATGGGAAAACAGAATTAAAGTGTGAACGGGTGTCTCGAATCAGGTAGCAACTCATTGCCTGGGTAAGCCTTGGGTACCAGTGCTACTTTTGATAGGAACATTACAACTCTTAATTGTTAATTTAGGTATAATCCGCAGCAGGTTAGATACCTCAGGGATTTTTTTTGTTGTTCCTGGGAATAAAATCCATGTAGTGTCCAGCCACTAGGTGGCAGTGAATCACTTTCCACTTAGGCTTTCTCTCCTCGTTGGAGATCTTTCCTTTTGCAGTGCAGCTTAGCAGAAAAACAGTTTTTCTTACTTGGAATGAGGGCTAAGATATATAAAACAGAAAGACACTTTTACTCTAAAATTCCAATAGGTACTCAATATGATGTCAGAAATTTTTATAATACCATTAAACTCTGAGACCGTTTAATCCAAGGGCTTTCACACTTTTGTTTGACAAAGCAAGACCAACAGTAGGAAATTCATTAGTACTGCAACCAGTACCCATACAATGGAAACAACAGTTTAAAGAATGGTACTTATACCTGTTATGTATGATGCATTCCGTTTTCTATTCTTGTCATTTAAAAAAATAAAAGTCCTGGTCACAGACCATTACAGTTAAATTTATTTTCATGAGCCACTAATGTACACATCATGTCCTGTAGTTTGGAAAAGCCAGATCTAGTCCTTTTAGCCCAAACATGACTTCTCCTTCATTTTCCCTTTGCACCATTGATGCTGTGTATTCATCCAGTTTCATTTTAGACACCAGCATGGCCAGAGGTCATTACATTGTGAGGGAGCACGTTTCATTTTGAACAACTGGATCACAGGTGACAGTTCTCATTGTGCCACTCAGGTCAGTCAATCCCAGGCAGAGTTCCCTGAAGCAGCCTTGAATCCACTTTGACCAGTAGAAGCCCCATGGAGAAAACACACTTCTGTGCCTCAATAGATGCTCTATCCGAGCTGCTGCCTCTGAGACAGGCCAGGCTGCCTCTCAGAAAATGGGGAAGAATGTCCCGTGGGCCTTCTGAAAATCTTTCCTGTGCCGCCTATAGAGTGATCTCATAAATATCATGTTTTTCTGCTTTCCTGGCTTGCAGCATCTCTGTGGTTCTCATTCCATTGCCTTCCTTATTTCTAACCCAGAACTCCGGGTTAGATCTTGTAAGTTTCTCAGTGTCAACAGATAAGTGGTGCATACTTAATGTTTAATGTGAGAAACTTGCTCTAATTTTTAACATTTTAAGTTTTTTAAACATAGATTCTAATTCGATTGATAACTCAGATCATTATTAATAAAAGATGATGTGTGCTTCTTATCTGAAATGAGAATATACCTTTGTGAATTGTTTGATAGAGTCTGTTTTAGAAGGAGTGATTGACCACCTACTTAGTATATGCACTGATGTACTTTCAGAAGGGCACGGTGCCAGATGACGCTGTAGAAGTCTTGGCTGGTAGCCTGGGGGAAAGGGAAGCAGATCCAGAAGATGGAAAACCTGTGTTAGACAAAGTCAAGGTAATGGCAACTCACATACTTCTAGAAAATAGCTGTCATTGATCATCCTCTTTCCTCCCCCAAATAAGTTAGTCATTTGAGTTTTTTAAATATTTCCCACAAAACATGACCAGCAGGCCTTCTCTATCATTGTGCATATCCCTTAATAAGCTAAACCTGAGTAAGTACCCCCAATGTTTAACCACCACGGTGGATGGATAGCATGTGCATGTCGGAAGTCTGAGTCTCACCTTTGCCAGCCCGCGTGCTGGGCATTGCTGAGGACTCAGGAGAGAAGTGGCAGCTGCCTGCTGCTCCTTACAGCTGCCTTTCAGCCCAGGAGGCTTATGGTGGTGTCTGAGCCTGCCAAACTAGGATACAGTCGCTGTAGGAGCTGTAAACATATGGCCATATGTATGTCCTAACCTAATGATAGATTTGTTTACCTCAAATTTAGTCACTCAGACATCCATTTTGATGGGAAAACGGATATATTAACAATAAAAATGATATAATTTTTATGTAGGATAAAGCCAAAGAAGAAGACCATGAAAAACTTGGTGAAAAAGAAGAAACAATTCCTCCTGATTATAGATTAGAAGAAGTCAAGGTAAACAGGCTGGAGTATTTTTCTATTTGATTTTAATTCATACTGAATTTCATATACATAAAGAAGGGGCACGGGAATAGATCTGGAGTATAAAGATCTTGTTTCTTAATATTTCAAACACCAAATAGTATTAGTCCACTAATAATCATGTTAGAACACCAGATAATGGAGCTAAAATATTCCTAAGTGGCCTTTCAATCCTCCCTTTAGTGAAAGATATCGAATGTCTAATGTTTTCCCTTCTAACTAGCAGTTAACAACACCAGAAATGTAAAGAACCTTGGACAGATAGGAAAACCAAAATGAGGAACAATTATTTACTTTTTTATGTTTCTTTAATTTAATTTAATTGACAAATAATTGTGCTCATTCATGGAGTACCCGATGATGTTTTGATACATATACTGTATAGTGATCAGATCAGGGTAATTAGCATATCCATCATCTGTAACATTTATCATTTCTTTGTGTTGGGAACATTCAATGTCTTCCTTCTAGCTGTTTGAAACCATATATTATTAGCTATAGTGATCCTGCAGTGGTATAGAATTTTATTCCTCCTATCTAGCTGTAATTTTGTATCCTTTAACAAATCTCTCCCTATCCCTCCCTTCTCCCAACCCTTCCCAGCCTCTAAATCCTCTGTTCTACTTTTTACTTGTATGAGATTGGCTTTTTTTTTAGCTTCCACATATGAGTAAGAATATGCAGTGTTTAACTTCATGTTCCTGGCTTATTTCACTTAACATAATGTCCTCCAGTTCCATCCATCTTGCTGCGAATGGCAGGATTTCATTCTTTTTTTATGGCTCAATAATATTTTTTTAATCCATTCATCTGTTGTACACCTTGGTGGATTCCACATCTTGGCTATTGTGACTAGTGCTTCAATAAATATGAGGGTGCAGATGTCTCTCTGATATGCTGATTTCCTTTCTTTTGGACAAATACCCAGTACTGGGATTGCTGGATCATATGGTAGTTCTATTTTGAGTTTTTTGAGGAATCTGCATACTGTTCTCCATAGTGGCTGTACAAATTTGCATCCCCACTAATAGTGTATAAGAGCTCCCTTTTCTCTGCATCCTTGCCAACATTTTTTATTTTTTGTCTTTTTTATAATAGCCATCCTAACGAAGGTGAGATGATACCTGACTGTGGCTTTGATTTGTGTTTCCCTGATGATTGATGATGAGCATTTTTTCATATATTCATTGGCCAATTGTCTATCTTCTTTTAAGAAATGTCTGTTCAGATCGCTTGCCTTTTTTAAATCTAATTGTTCGTTTCGGGTTTTTTTCTGTTGAGATGTTGGTGTTCCTTGTTTATTCTAGATATCAATCACCTGTCAGATGAGTACTTTGCAAGTATTTTCCTTCATTCTGTAGGTTGTCTTTTCACTCCGTTGATTGTTTCCTTTGCTGTGCAGAAGCTTTTTAGTTTGATATAATCCCATTTGTTTATTTTTGCTTTTGTTACCTGTGCTTTTGGGTCTTACTCATAAAATCTTTTCCTAGACCAAAATCCTGAGGTATTTTTTCTATGTTCTTTTCCTAGTAGTTTTATAGTTTATTTAGTTCTTTGATCCATTTTGAGTTGATTTTTGTATAGGGTGAGAGGTGGGGGTCTAGTTTCATTCTTCTATATATGGATATCCATTTATTGAAGAGACTAGAGGAACAGTTATTTTCTATGAGGAAAAATGTGCAACTCTTAGATGTAAGTTAGAAAAATAAGACAGCCTGCTTAACATTGAGTAAAGTGGCAAGATGACCCATTTCCTTTATTTTGAAAGTATAGGTTGTATAGGACGAGTAACAGAGGGGAAGACCCCATTACGAATCTTGTAGTTTAAATGCAGTCACTTAAATGGGGTAGATGCATGGACAGTGGAACAGATGTCAGTCATCTTCATAACATGTCACTACTTAAAAGAATCTTCAACTAAATTTCATTAATAATTCCAGAAAATCAAATTCATACTCTTGACTCATCCGTACGCACTAGGCCATTTATATGGCAAACACAGGAACTATACTGAGCTCTCCTTGATTGAAAGTATATTATTCCAGGTATCTTTATTCTTCTTCCTTTTAGTATTTCACAATTCAGCTGAAACCGTGGCACGTCCATTAATTTGGGTTTGCTCGTATGTTGCTTTTCAAAGTCGTTAGAGGGTATTTTAGGGGCCACATGCTCTGCCTCCACTGACTACCCCTCTGGTGGAGACTGGTCAAGCGCAGAGGACTCTGTCCATAGAAATGGTTGGGTGGTTGCTTCCTCTCTCTCCCTTTGCTGAATTCTAGTAGCAGTGTTTAAGAAAGCAGGTGATCAGCTTTCCCCAACCATTTTATTCTGTGGTCGTCTCATCCTCCTCTGCACTTGTTTATCTCACACATGGTTAGTTACCTGTTGCCATAGAACATTTTCAGGTGCTGGCTTCATCTATTATTTGAAAGCTATGCTGTTGTTTGTCAACTACGCTCTCATTGGGTCTCTTCAGGGAGATTCAGCTCCCTGAGGGGAGGCCACAAGCTTCCCCTTCCAGACGTGATCATGCAGTGATAGAAAATTGACTTCACTTGGAGTGTGGAGCAAAAGTGTCCCCAGGGTCCCATACATCACTGGGGAAATTTGCTGCCTTTGCCCCTAACGGGTGGTGGAAACAAGCCCGGGTTCTGCTTTCCCTCCGACCTGAAGAAAGGTGAGAACGTACAGGTGGACTGCAGAGGAGACTCAAAGCAGGGAAAGGGGTTTATGTCACTTTCGAGGGAAACAGGTGATACAGGTTGAGTATCTCTTATCTGAAATGCTTGGGACCAGAAGTGTTTCAGATTTCAGGTATTTTTGGATTTTGGAATATTTGCATTATACTTGCTGAGCATCCCTGATCCAAAAATCTAAAATGTTCCAATGAGTGTTTCCTTTGAGTGTCATTTTCTCGCTCAAAAAGTTTCAGATTTTGAAGCATCTTGGATTTCAGGTTTTCACATTAGCGATGTGCAACATGTACCTCTAAACCATTGCACCTCACATTTTAAACAAAAACCAGTCTTAACCAGTTTCTCAGGAGAAATATTCACATATATTACTATATTCTTGTGCTTGCTTATTTTTGTGTATGTGTGTACATGGGATTTATTATTAACTTATATATCTTCTTTTACTAAAGAGCCCCAAATGCTTTATCAGTTTTTTCCTATTACTCAAAAGTGACACTGAGGGTCATTTAAAGCTTGACATATCTGAGCCGTAAGTTTCAGAGTGCCTTGCCTGCGAGGCAAACTCCCTGAGGACGGGGGCTTTGTCTGTGCTATTTTCTGTTGTATTCCCAGTACTTAGGGCTTACCACGTAATCCATGCATGTTAGTTAAATGTGTGGCTTATAAAGTTAACCAGTCTCTTCCAAACAACCTCTGCAAAGCTCACCCCCAGGTAGGTGAGGAGCTCATCTCACACTGTCCCACAAACCCTGGTCACGGCACCACATGCCACATGACATCGACGATTCACCTATTTTTCTCCTATGCTAGCTGCTAGTCTCTGGGCTTCTGTGGTCACAAACCATGCCTAACCTGGTGTGTAGCCCCCATGTCTTGGGAATGCCTGGTACTTATGAGCTGATTGTTTGTTGACATGAACTAATTAGAACATAGTCTCTGGTGAGAGAATCTGTTTCCTGAAATGGTAAATCTAATCTAAACTGTGCAACAGCAGGTATAACCTGTCCGCCCTTTGTAATGTTTACAAGGTTTCATACTTGGGATAGAACATGAAGTGATTCGATGTTATGTTTTTTCCCCCGGGATAGGATAAAGATGGAAAACCACTCCTGCCAAAAGAGCCCAAGGAACAGCTTCCAGTAAGCAAACCAGTTTTCTCTGAGTATATCTCCTTCCTTTTGGCCCTGGTTGTTAATTCAGGAAGGACATAGCCTTCCTCTTAGTTGATCAGCATGTAAATAGTGACATCATTTTGAAGAGGAGACAAATGACAGTGGTGTTTGTTGATACATTTCCTGGTTCTTACAGCCCATGAGCGAAGACTTCCTTCTTAATGCTTTGTCTGAGGACTTCTCCGGTCCCCCAAACACTTCATCTCTTGTAAGTCTGGAACTCTTGGTTTTCTTTCTTTACTTTTAGGGTAAATTAATTCCGAAAATAAATGGCAACTTGTGACTTAGAATCTGACTTGGGATCTGAGGAAACTCAAAAAATTAATGGCCCTCAATCCGCTATAGCCATTAAAAATGTGTTGCCCTGTGAAATGAAGTCCCAACAGTGGATGTTTTCAGCAGTCTAACTGATTGGACCAATGAGCATGTACTTTATCAAGTACCACTATGAAAATAAAATTTAAATTTGAGTTTATCCAAAATTACTTCTCAGGCTACTTTACTTGTTATTTCTACAGTTTATCATTTCCCAAATTGCCTCCTAAGAAAACTTAGCTCCATGTGTAATAGTCCCTCAAAGGGAATTCTGTTACTACAAAGTTTGGACAATGTTGGGTAATGTTAAGCAGGTTTCTCTACTGTAGGATTTTTAGGGCTTTTTATATGCAAATATGTATTGTAAGTCTGTTAGAGTTCCCAAACTTACACAGCTGCAGAATCTTTTCACGTGGGGTCTGGGTTACCTGTTTACATGAAAACCAGTTTATAAACCAGTGAGTGTAGTGTTGGCAGTCAGTTGGAAAACAAATTAACAGGTTCCTGTGTGGAGAATGGCATGGAAAATATCAGAATATAAATATATTTATAGACAGAATGAGTGACAACTAGAAGAAATAATGATTCCTTGCAGTTGCCTGAAGTTGTTGCTCTTGCTGAAGTGATAAACCCTTCAAAGAAGGGCTTGCTAACTAGAGCACACTCCTCGTGACACCCCTATAAAAGCAGCACACTGTTCATTCACCCCATCCCATGACCCTCCTCTCATCCTCCTCCAAGGAAACAGCACATCACAGAGAGGCACTCCAGCCCTGATTTAGAAACTGAAAGATACAGGGAAGAAAACCACGTGAGTGGTATCCCAGGAATGTGGAACCATGCCATTGCAGTGACGCAGAATATCTGAACAAATTGTGGGGAACAAGGCTTGAATGCCCCTTTAAGTTTCTCTTAGAAACTTAAAAATTTGGAAAAAGTAACAATGAACTTATATGTACCCCCTCCACCTACTTAAAGGTGGATAGCAGTGAAATGATTAGATCAAACAATTTAAAAAAAATTTTTACTCTTAGGATATTAACAATCTAGCAAAGAAAAAAATTATTAGTAATAACAATATAATTAGTAAAGTAGAAAAAAGTGATTATGATAAGAAGCAAATAGTCAAAATAGAAAATTATTTGGAGAAATATCCCAAGAACTTTGGAGGAAAAATATATACTGGCTCATAATTAATATTCAAATATTTTAAAAAGTAGCTACTGTACATACTGTGCTCTTTAGTCATAATAAAATAGAACAGAAATTCTATTTAAAAAGAAAAATTTTAAAATACTCCCCTAATAATACTGAAATCAAATTCAAAATAGACTTAAAAAAGATTAAGGATATGACATTATAAATAAAAATCTTTGAGTAGCAGCCAAAGCAGTATTCATGAGATATTTATTGTCATGAACACTTTCATCAATAATAGAGAAAAACAGAAACTTAATTGTCAATATAATGTAGTAGTACATCAAACAGAAACAGTCAAATGTCTACATAACAGGTATATTTGAAATTTTACATATATTTATGTTATAAATAAAAACCTTAAAAAACTAGGCAACCCTTTAATGTGTTAAAGAGCATTTAGTTTTAAGAATCAATATTTGGTGTCATGCTAGAGGAATTTCCCTTAAAAACAGAAACTATGAAAAGTTAAGTTTATTGTCAGTTATACTTAATGTTGCATGGAAGAATCATTAACAACACATAAAAAGGAAATGACAAATATTAAAAAGGAACACTTTAATATATTTGTAGATATCACTATTTGTAGATAACATCAGGTATGCTATGTATATTATTAACAGATTAGAACACATAATGAGATATCATATCTATGTAAAGAAAAACTTCAAAAGGAGAAATGATTAGAAAAATAAGGACATGAAAAAATTGAAACCCATACATTAAGACAATTTAACTAAACGTATCATAAAAAGAATGATAATTCTTGCAAGTCATTTTATAAGCTAATTGTTTAATTAAAATAGCAATAAGGTACTTTCTCTAACTCAATTACTTAAAAATATATTTGCAAAATGTATAAAATATGAAAAAATATTAAAGTATTTTTCAGTATTTTTAGGGCAGATTAATCCAACTAAACATTAGGATATGTTACACAGTCATAATAAATAGAAAATACAGTACTGATTCAGAATGCAACAAATAGGTCAAAGCAAAAAAAATTTAGAAATATCCGTATCTAAATGATAGACTTAGTATTTTTAAAAAGAAAAAATTTCATACTTTCATGTAGTTTCAGATTAATTAAATGATAATGTATATAGATACAGCTTTGCAAAGTAAATTTCCAGATCATAGATTATTACATAATTAGTATTAAAAGGCTTAAATAATGAGTCAATAAAATATTCAGTTTAAGAAGAAACAATACAAATAAATATTTTATTATATTATTGTTTTTATTTGACAGTTGTAATAGAGCAAAGATTTCCCATAACTAAAAATGAATTTTATATTACCTAAGATAATATATTCTAAAATGTCTTCATAGGGTATCAATTAACATTAAGTGTCTTATATTTATCTAAATTAGTTTATATAATGTCCAGTAATATTGTATGTCATGCTGAACTAACTGTGTTAAAATTAGTATCTCTTTAATGTTCTTTTCCCCATCTTTTGGTAAAATTTGCTATTTTCTTTTTCTCAAAATAAAGTACCCATAATTGGAGTTACCAAAGAGTTCTGGATTTGTTTCTGGTTTTCCATCAACAGTTATACCTAAAGGTTTGTCAGACTAAAGGGAGTATTTGAATATGAAGTAAATATGTAATATTTTAAAAATTATTTTAGAAAGGTTCTAGAATAATATTCAACATTGAAAAAGAATAAAATTGAAACTTCATACTATATACCACAATATATTATACAAACAACAATAGCACATTTTATACCTATATTATCAGAAATATAAATATGTGATAAAAATCTAATTCTGACAAGCAAGGCCCTTGGCGGGGACGTCATTGCTTTTAGCAGTACAAATTCCTAGCAACTTTTGAGAGCGCAGTTTGACAGACTATAGCCAACGTCATAAAAAGACCCACTTCTAAAACTTATTCAAAGCAATTTTTTAAAAAGCCGAAAAACTTTAATTAACCTAAGTGTACGACAGGAAATGTGTGAACTCTATTGAACAATATTTAGAATAATAAATATGAGTATGAACTAGAAATAGGAAATTAGATAAAAAATACTATAGAGAAGGAAGTAGAATAAAAATTGCTTTTAAGATTATATGTTACTATGAGACTATTTGGATCAAGAGAATAAACAGTGCTAAAGCTATTTTAAGAGCTGTATTTAAGTGATGGCATTGTGGGTGTAATTTTATACATAATATGTTACTGATAAAAAATTTTTCTTAATAAAAGGAATTCGAAGAGGCTAAACTTTCTGCTGTCATCTCTGACGTGGTTTCCCAAACCCCAGCTTCAACCACTCACTCTGGAGCCCCACCCCGTGGCACTTCGGTAAGCAACATACCTTATTTGAGAGACAAATATTTGTTTTTGCAGCAGCAGCAGCAACACGAAAGAAAATAGGGCACCTGCTTAAAGCAAATGAAAATAGACTAAATTATTAGGAAGATCAGGCACCTTCTGTTTCAGAAGAGCTAAGACTGGTGATTTAGGGAGATGGCAGAGAATAACTTTGAAATGATTAAATGAAACAATGTATGTGAAAGTATTTTACAGAGTTGAATTTAATATTATTGTCACTTTATTAGAACTGAAAGTGCAATAATGTGCATTGTGTCTATATTTGAATTACTAAATTTGAAAAATTCTTTAGCTTTCCTGATAATTGATTTTCTCGTTTATATTTTTCCTAATACATGCTGTAATTTACTACCCATTGTTCAACCTCAAAAAGTTTATTTTATGGAATTCTTGTGTCTGTGTGTCTCAAAAAAAATTTTTTTTTTTTTACAAACATATCATGGAATAGTATTGTTTTCCTCCCATTGACACCAGTGAAAATTTGTCGTTTTCATGCTAGCAGTAGGAAAACCTCAGCAGCAATGTTGTTTTAATTATTTACATGTTCTGAGGCAAGGCTGTGGGACCAAAGCTTTTCCAGACTTCCTTGATTAATTACCTGTGCAGTACCAAATTATACATTATCGAGGAGACCACGGCACATCAAAAGATAAAGGGATTGCCTTAAAGCAGATCCCCCTCCTTTGGTCGAGAACAGTGCCTCGTTTGCTAGAAGGAAATGAAGTAGCTTTAGTGAAGTCAGCTATGTTTCCATTCCTTTTGATGTAGCATCAAAGCGTACTTAGTGCTGTCGTCTGAGATTCTGATGAATTTTCATCCTGTTGGGTCAGCCTCAAGATCATCTGAAAATATCCAGAGGCACAGATGACAAACCCCAGACCAGGCTGTGGGTAGCTCCACCATTAGCGGCTATAATCCTGGGCTCTAATGAAGCACTTACAACCAGTAAAATGCCCTGTGGGGTGCGTGTGTGTGCAAACATACCCACATGATGAAAGCACCTATGCAACAGAAAGGAAGACTCACTAATAACCCAGGCTGCCATTCACACTTCCGTTCTTAACACTGGGGCCAGAGGTTCTGCCCCATTGGAGGCTGTTAGTAAACATTAGCAATCAAAAAGCTTTTGCCTTTCACAAGTAGGTTTTAAGAATGACACTTTTCTCATCACTTTGTCCATCAGAAAGTCTTGTTTTCGTTAATATTTTATTTGAGATATCACTAAAACTAGGTATAAAACTTTATTTAAATAAATAAAGAGTCAACTAAGCCATCACGATTCATGGAAGCTTTCTTTGATGGGGATATTAGACTGTCACCAGCAGTGTTACATACACTGAAAGCATCTTAAGACATATTTTCAAAGAGCTGTATAATAAAATCACCCCAACAGGAAAAGCTGCTTCAGGAGGAAATGGACCATCATGGATATGACTGAGCGTGACAGGGGAAAGCTTTGTATGAGTCAGTCCCAAGACCTGGGTTCCATTCACTTGTTAACAGTATGTCTTCAAGCAACTGACTTAGCTTCCTTTCTACCTCCAAAAAAACCCTGCTTAGTTTGCTAGTTTACTCAGGGCCATTGTGGGCATCAAACAAAACTGGGTAATGTATATGCAAACACCTTGAAAATCAATCGAAAAGTTCTATACAGTGTAGGACAGAGCTCAGCATGATGTCTTGTACAGTGTAGATATTAAACACATTTTAATTGAATATAGAGATGGAAGTCAACATTTTGAATGCACTATGTTGAAAAATATTTCAAAAAAAAACTTCTCAGGACTTCACTGTAATAATATTAATGTACACTTTACTAAGTGCTAACATACAGCAAGTACTGTTTTAAATGCCTTTTCAATCACTTATTCCTCTCGGCAACCTAGAAGTATAGGTACTATTATTATTCACATTTCATAGCCAAGGAAATCGAGGCTCACACGGATTAAATAACTTACCTGAATCATACAGTAAATAACTGTTAGAGGAAATAAGCTATTTTCATTACCCTAACATTGCTGTTCTGGTGGCCATTTTTCCCCTAGAATACCAGCTCCCCTTCATTTCTGCAGTTTACCTCCCATGAGCTTCCTAAAGGTAGAGAGAGAGATTCCCCACCAGTTCAGAAGGTCTCTGAAGTCTTTTGAGGCCCCTCATCCCCAGTGTGGCAGAGAAGCCCTTTCCATTCTCATGACACTGTCTCTGGGCTTCGTGCTCCGGGAAGTATTGAGATGGCAGAGCTGGGCTCCACGGCTTCCTACCTTCTATGTTTTGTCATGCTGTACCGTATGAGATGCACCCTTCAAGATCTGGTCTTAGAGTGCACCCACAAAACCAAAGGAACGCTCGAAATCCTGCTTCCTAACCATCTGACATCTGTGGATGTTATTTTCACATCCAGTTTTCTGATCATGTTTGATTTCTAAATGAAAGGAATGTGATTGGCTCATTTACTTCTGGACCCTCTAAGTGGCCTCTAGGTCACCTGCTGGGGTATGGCCCCTGACACTACCACTGACACTCCTTAAGCTGGTGGGACCTTCCCCAGGAGATGGCAGGGTGAGGAGAAGGTGTTGGACTCCAACCCTGGCAGGTCGACAGGTGCTCCTCCCTGATCTTCCACTCTCAGCCTTCTCTTCTCTGATCCTGTCTGCCCCACCCCCAGATGTCTTTCTCTTCTCTGTCCCTCTCTGCCCCCTGTGCTACCCCCAGACATCTTTCTCTTCCAAGGAAACAGGTCCCTTTCTGAAAAGATGGGGTTCCCAGGCTGGTTGCCTCTGATACAGTTTGGCTAACTACTGACTAATTCAGAATTATTTACTTTTTAGCAGAGTGACAAAGAACTGGACGATGCCTTGGATAAACTCTCTGACAGTCTAGGACAGAGGCAGCCTGACCCTGATGAGAACAAACCAATGGAGGATAAAGTAAAGGTAGAAAAAAATCCATTAATAAGTGAAATTTTAATCCTTGGGTCTTTATTCTATCATTGTCATAGAAATATTGATGGGAACTTAACCTATATTTGAAAAATAGAATTATAATGATGTGGAAAAATAAATCTGAACTCTACTGGAGGGGAGGCCCCTGAATCTGTGAGAAAAGACCAGCCACGCCTCACTGGGGTGGGGATGCTGGGGGTAGGCACAGCTTACTCAGTGGCAGCTTTGCTCACCTGCAACACGAGTGCCAGCACGTCCCCTCAGGTCAGCGACTGTCCTCATCCTTCAGCACTGCTTATCAATAGCAAAGTTGTAAATGGTACCTAAGTGCCAAGGTTCAGTGGCCTGATTTTTTTACTTGAAAAGTGAAAGTCATACATAAGAAAAGAAAAAGATATTTTATACCCTTGGGTTTTATCTCCTAACATGGTTTTCGAGGATAATTATTTAGCCATTTATTTGAATTTAAAATACAGATAGAAAATTCACAGTTACGGATTGACATATAGAAGAAGCATATGTGTTTACATTTTCTCACCAAGTAGTAGTCTGTTGAAGTCTTCCGTGTTGTTCTGCTGCTTAAGAAATAAAACCAGACCATATGTTTTGCTTCATAAATGTATACTAAATGCTGAATGTGGCATTTTAGAATGTATTTTCTAAGTGAAGGAGGAAATGAATGTTAATTAATCTGCTCACTGTTAATAGGAAAAAGCTAAAGCCGAACATAGAGACAAGCTTGGAGAAAGAGATGATACTATCCCACCTGAATACAGACATCTCCTGGATGGTGATGGGAAGGTAAACTGAGGCGAAAGGCTAGATCAGATTTGCTACAAAGCTTTTTAAATTCAAACCGCCCTTGAAATGAATAGAAGCTGCGCCTTTTACAATAGCATAAGAACATGTCATAACTGACTGCTTTTAATGTGCCCCCAGAGCTGATAAACAGGCTGTCTGGAATGCTATAAATATCAGTTTGAGCCACTGTCATTTGATATTCATATGCTGGGCTCTGTGGTATGAACAGGGTTGACTAATGTTCAGTCACTCACTGATGCTTAAGAGTGATCCAAGAGATGTACACAGACGGATTGTCTTTTCAAGGAAAGGCTATAAAAATGGCCAAGGCAATGGAATTTCAAAGGAATTTCCTCTGTGTAAGGAGAGCAGAAAAGGCGCTAGTGTTGGAATAATTAATAGGCAAATAAATAAGACAGCTCCAAGACTTGGGGTCTCCGTTTCTTCTACATCACCACGAGCACTACTGAAAGTGAAGACAGGCAAAATGATACTCTCAGCTGCAATTCCTGTTTCTCTGTCCAAAAGTCCTAGCTTTTGTCTCCGACATGGAAGCCAGTGCTTCTTAGGTCAACCCGGCCTGCTTCCCGCCCTTCCCTGCTCCTTTCCTATTCAGCTACTTTTGAGTCAATTAGATAAATAACCCTTTGCAGGCCTGTTCATCAAATAAAAACAAGGAAAAGCAAATTACATCCTTCTCTTTCTGTACCAATTCTCTCAGAGGGTAAGATGACTCTCTAGTTTGAACAGCACTGTCAGCCCTAGTGGTCTCCTGTTACAGGAATCAATTCCCCTTGCTCTAGCTTTCAGTATGCCTCCAGATGGCAGTTCTGCAGCCTGCTGGAGTCCTCCCCGCCTTGATAGTACCACCCTGCCTTGTATTCGTTGGGAAGTGTAGTATTTAATGCACTTGCCTTCGAACATGGGAAAATCCCTGATGAATTTCAAGGTATAATGAGCTATAGTAAATAAGACATAAAAACACGAGTAACTTTTTGGAACATTGGAAGTAGGATTATAAATGATAGAGCACATGGTGGCAGAAAGTTCCTAAGTAGTGTTTCTTTCACTTCCAGGGCCAGACTCTTTCTTAAATTTCCCCCAAGTCTATTAAATGGGTAGAAGGGTAGTAATTAAGCAAAGCTGGTCAAGATATAGTAGGGACCCAGGTTTATCAGTTATTGCAAATCTGTACCCTAATTTATCCAAGTCAAGACATTGGTAATAGATCCCATACGTACTAAGCCTAAGTAAATCTTTACAAAGATTTATGTTTAATCAATGGTCTGTCTTGTTTTTAAGGACAAATCCGTGAAGCCTCCTACAAAGAAATCAAAGGAATCAAAGGTAATTACCATAGTAGCATGTTTCTATTTAAAAAAAAAAAAAACCAAACCTAGCTGTGGCTTTATTTTGCATTTTAAAAAACTAAAATGTACTAGATGCCTACCCTGAGCTTGCCTGGTACTATGACAAGGCAAGCATATAAATGTGTGTATCTATTAATGGCCTGTCATTTAGTCCACACAAAAGCCCTTTCAGGTAGGCAGTACTGTTTTCCAGGTGAGAAAACTGAGGCTCAGAGAACACTAAGCAACTTGTATTAGAGTAAAAGAAAATAAAGCTGTTAAGATTTCATGTTTTACTATCTCCTTTACAATGCATTGTTAGTAAAAGAAAGAGAAAAAAAGTCAGCAACTTTTTTTTTAATAAATAAACATCTTTTATTTTTAAGTGATACAGGAAAATGCCCCATATAGCATTTTGCCTTGTGTTTTGTCCCTGATGGTCATTTCTGTTGATATCTCAGAAACCTGCAGATGACAAAGACCCCATTGATGCCCTCTCAGGAGATTTTGACAGCTGTCCCTCAACTACAGAAACCTCACAGAACACAGCAAAGGTATCGTGCTTTTTCATATCAATTTCCTTTGAAATACATATGTATGTATGTACATACATATAATTTTTAAACTATACAATGAATCAAACGATGCCATAGAAAACCTTAAAATAGAGAAAGGAAAAAATATCTATACTTTTACTACCCCACAAACAGTATTATCTGGTATATTTCCTTTGCATTTTTCCATATGTATGTTTTACGTAATTATACTTGTCCATTTATAAAACATTGCTTAATGTTATTTCATAAATGTTTGTCATATTGCTTTATAATTTCCCTAGCCATCATTTTTGATTGCCACACTGCATGGCTGTGTGACAACAATGCTATGTCTGTGCCCATTTAAAATGAGAGCAGTCCCTAACTATACCAGGCCCTCTCATGCTCACCTGCCCTCTGGAGTTTCCTACCCTTTCTGCCCGGCCCAACTGGTTGACGCTTCCTCGTTGCTCAGAGCTCAGCTCAAGTATCAGCTCCCTCAGGAAGACTGTCTTGTCTTACGCCTCTCCCTCCCCAGTCCAAGGTGACAGGCCTCTCTTCCATGCCCTCCCTGCACTCTGGTTACCTGTGAGCACATGTGCATTACACCACTGACCTGTCACCTTACACGGTAGTGATGTTTCCTTTACCCCTGTGCTCAGCATTAAACTGCCTAGTGCTTAGCAGGTGCTCAAAGCATGTCATTAAAAGCAAATGAAAAACTGTGCAATTCCACAGGTGTGGGGCATTTTACCTATACACTGCACCCTCTCTCTCGTAAATCAGACAGAGGGAAAAGTGCAATGAGTGCCTTCACTGTGATTTTCAGTTAATTCTGCATCTCTCAGTTTGCCATTTTCTTTGGCTGTTCTTAAGCACGGCTCCCAATCGCTGAATCGTCAGTCCTCCCATACTGGGTTATTTACTTTCTAGACCACCTCAGCATCCTATTTCTCACTCCAGGTAACTCCCATATGATGCCTTTTTTGTGAATGGACTTTATTTTTATATGTAACCTGCTCCAGCTTTCTGCAGCTGCTTCCATTGATACATTTCTCTTCCGTAACACTGAATACAGTGTCGTTTTTGCTCTGTTGACACCTAAAAGCCACTCCCAATAGAGACAAGCTCTGTTTCGGTTTTTTTTCCAGTTGATTTTGTGCATTTTTGTTTTTTAAATAAATTTTATGATGTATATTCGAGGTTTACAGCATGACATTATGGGATACATATAGCTGGTAAAGTGGTTACTGTAGCGAAGCAGATTAACATACCTACCATCTCACACAGTTTTTTTGGTGACAAGAGTGACTAAAATGTTATTTAACAAAAATTTCTAATATAATTTTATTAACTTTAGTCCTCATGTTGTATGTTAGATCTCTAAACTTGTTCATCCTTCATCTCTATTTTCTTTCCTTCGACCTACATCTCCCTGTGCTCATCCTCTCCACCCCGTTTCACTTTGTGTATTTGAGCTTTTATTATATATTCCACATATAAGTGAGATCGCACAGTATTTTTCTTTCTGTGCCTGGCTTATTTCACCTAGCGTGATGTCCTCCAGGTCCATCCATGTTGCGGAAATGGCAGGACCCCCTTTTTTAAAGCTGAGTAATATTCTGTTGTACGTATATATATTCCACATTTTCTTTATCCATTCATCTGTTGATGGACATTCAGGTTGTGTCCTATCTTGGCTATTGTGAATAATACTGCAGTGAACCTGGGAGTGCAGATATCTTTATGAGGTGGCAATTTCATCTTCTGTTGGTATATACCAAGAAGAGGGATTGCTGGGTCATATAGTAGCTCTATTTTTAATTTCTTTAGGAACTTCCATACTGTTTTCCATAATGGCTGCACCAATCTACATTCCTATCAACAGTGTATTAGGGTTCCCTTTTCTACACACCCTCACCCACATTTGTTATCTCATAGATAAGCTCTGTTTTGATGAGCAAAATAAGGTCTGGGTGAATCATGCATCATGGAAATTGGCAGAGCATCAATGTAACCCACGTTTTCCTCATTTTTATCCTTTTTACCTCCTGCCTTAAACACTTCTGTGTACATTGACCATTGTTCAAAAAATCATGACTAAGGCTAGGCGTGGTGGCTTATGCCTGTAATTCCAGCACTTTGGGAGGTAGAGGCAGGGGGATCCCTTGAGCCCAGGAGTTTGAGGTTACATCGAGCTGTGATGGCACCACTGCACTCTAGCCTCAGTGACAGTGCAAGCCCAGTCTCCCCCACCACCAAAAAAAAGTCATGACTAAAACACCCAAAGTCTTCCATTATTTAATTAAACTAGAGATCTCCAGGATAGAAAGAATAGTCTAAGTTAATTTGATTGTAGCCAGTAGTTAATTGCTAGGTAGATTGATAGTAGTAATAGCCTCATTACATCTTCTTTGCTTTAGGATAAGAGCAAGAAGACTGCTTCCAGTTCCAAAGCACCCAAGAATGGAGGTAAAGCAAAGGATTCAGCAAAGGTAAACGGAGCAGTAAATAAACATTAGTTTAGCAAGTACATGGAGTAGGGTTTATCACTTTAGTCATTTAATGTCTTACTAGAATCTATTTAGAATAAAAGATTTTGTAACTCACTATTTCGTAGCATACCTTGCTAAAGAAATTTTAAAGATAAAGATATATATGTAAATAAATACACACACACACACACACACACACAATTAAGGAAACTGGTGCTTTAAAAATCTAAATGAATGTTCTTAACACAACTCAAGTTGCCCGTGTTCCCTGCCCTTATTAAAACTCCACTATGTGGTCTATATAAACTTTAGGATATAGAAGTTGGGAGCTTTCTGTTATTAAAATTACTCAAGGTGTGGTCAGAAATGGAAGTTGAATCAGACGTTTCCAATTCAAGAACATTTGATTCAAATGATTATTACTATGATCCCCTGACTACAATGGGAAATTAAAGTGTGGCTTTAAAAACAATAGTCCAGTTGTATCAAAGCTCTTAATAAAAACAAGATATTGAAATCTTCCTAGAGTAGATTCCATTAAAGGATAAAAAAACAGCATTGATAATTGAGAGTTATGCCATTCTATCTCAAGTTAAATACTTATTTGCTTATTATTTTAGTTATACAAAGTACTTTATCAGCCTTTTAACAAATAATAGACAGCATAATAACCCCATATGATGAGTGAGTAGCTGGCCAGCCGTGCCCCCAAGTACAGGAAAAGGATGGATTGCTGTAAACAGTGCCATCCAAGAACACCTATGCACTTTTCCTTTACCTACCCTGGCCGTGAAAAAAAAAAAGTTTAAAGTAAGAAATTTAGGATCACTTAAGGTTATTTTTAGCTCATAAACCAGAGGGAAAAAAACTCATAGTGTTTTGGCCAAATGAAGAGAAACTTTGAAAGGACCATCTTATTTTCCCCCACTGACTGCCATCTTTAATTCTGAGACGCCCCTCTCCTCATAAACCATCTCTGGTCAATCAGTTTTCTTAATACTTAATCTGGAAAAGAAAGAGCTCACTGATGGTTTTGTTTTTCCTTTTAGACAACAGAGGAAACTTCCAAGCCAAAAACTGATGAAAAAAATACAAGTTAAAGTTTACACTCTTTGGTAAGTTGAATGTAAATGTAGACATTCATTTAAGTGTAAATTTACATTTAAATTAACGTGTAAATGAAGACAACTATACCTTCTGCCAACCTATGTGTTATAGGTAAGAGAAATGAAGTCCACCCCTTGTCTATTCCATCCCCTCTTTATACTATGGGCATGAAAAGCACATTGCAAAATCTATAGAGTAATCAGTCATTCTCTGAAAAGCACTAAATGGGATGATTGTGCTATTGAAATGCTTAAAAACCATAATCTTATAATTAAGAGCTCTTTAAAATATTAAGCCAGACACTTAAAGAAAATGACTATCTAAAGCCAGTTGAATCTTTGAAATCCAATGCTCATGACTGCACGTTATTATGGCAAAGCAAAATTAGCATGTTACAACTTAGCAAAATGTCCTTAAATATTCTTATTACCCAAAATACCAACATGTGGTGGGATACGGAGTAGTTTAGGGTCTAGGGGAAATTACAGGGTTTTTGGAACAAGGGCAAAGGAAAAGATTGGCCACTTTTGTCTTAATTTTATAAAGTACTGTGTTTGATTCTAATTTATGGTGACTAAAGAAATCCAACAGATGAAGGAATCTGAGATCTATCTTGAGAGCTGGGTCCTTATCTTAATCTTCAGAGATGGGAGGTCTTACTCTAAGCCTTCAAAAGCATACAACCACTTACTGACCAAAGCCTAAAAGAAACCAAAATGAAGGTTAGATTGGGTTCAGCTCTCTCAGAACGATCCATTTTTATTTCCTATAAGGAGGGAGGTAGACTGATTAGAACTGCTGTAAATATTTCTTCCCAAAATTTAAAAAAAGATTTCTATTAATAATCCATTCTCATGTTTACTTAGAGTAAATTTCTTCTTATTGTCTGTTATACAATGCTTATGCTAAATGGTATATTTACTGTGCTTATAACAATAAGGTTACATATCAAATGGTTCACTGGATTTTTTATTTGAATTTCTCAAGGTTTCTGCATATAAAATCTTCAGCTGGTGAATGGTGACTTGAAGAACAAAAAGCTTTGGCAACACAAAACAATTTTTCTGGGTGGCTGCTAGACAGTGATATTTGTCTTTTGACATCTTAAACATTTGTTTGTTCTTTTCCAGAAAAAAAAAAATGAATTTGTCTGGTTCACCTGTGTTATTGTACTGAGTCTTGATGAACTTTGAATTTTTTTTTAAATTGCCTTCGGTTGGGAGAGAAAGGAAGCTTTATATTTGTAATAAATATATTTGATAAAGTTTCTTAAAGCAACACCAAAAAAAGAAAAACTTTGCAACCTTTTGCACATTCTACACACAGTGCCTGTAAATCTCATTAGTATTTTCAGTTTGCACTTCATTTCTTTGTTAGCATTTGGAAAGCAATGCTTTAAACATTCTTCGATGTTCTGCTTTCTCATTACCCCCTTTCCTCTTGGGCTTTTGAACTGTATTTGATTTTTTTGGAGTTAATGTTTATAAGTCAAACATAAGATATTATACATTGGGCACATATCTCCTTTTGGGCTGCTAATAATAAATTAATAATAGATAACCTGGACAAACAGAACCCTGTTCAGTTTGAAGTCTTCTTTGCCAGGTGTGAGGACTTCTGTACCTTTATAGTCAACACAAAACACAACGAGCCTTGAATCAAGTCAGCAAAAGAGCAAAATACAGGCTAGATAAGTCACTGTGTAGCAAGTTTTGAGAATAAGAAATAAAATCTAGTTCTTAGAGTATTCATTGATATGGCTTGAACTGTTGGTTTACTGAATTAAACTGTGCTTTCTATTTTCTATACATAAAATCTGAGCAGCAATTGTTTGCTTAGAACCATTGCCACATTAGTCTTTGCACTGTGTAGCATCTGGCTTTATGGAAGTTAAGTTTACTAAATACAAAAACTTCTGCTTTAAAAAAAATACACATATATCTAAAATTTAAAATCTGCTTTTCTCCCACAACAGTTTAAGAACTAGACTCTGATATCTTACAACTTTTGATGGTTTCTCAGATCTTTCTGAATGAATAGTTCATGAACACGGCACTGATATCGCTGATGGAATTTTGATAAATATTTAATTTCATCTATATTTTCTGGTAGCGAATGCAGGAAAAGATATCAGGTACATTATGTAAAACAGATTTGGAATTTGTTTCCAAAGAGCACGGGCTTCCTTAGCATCAGTTTAAAGCTTTTGTTAGGACTTCACTAAAAACAGGTAATATGGCCAATACTGTCTAAATGGGGGTGGGGAGGTGCGAGGCAAGCAAAAGTAATAACACTGATTATAATGGGCATCAAATTTTATTAGCAGTCCCTAAAAATATTCTCTAAAAGTTACCTATGGGATTTCAAACTGTTACCTGCTTAAAATGCCGTTTCTGTCCCATCAGATACAATCAGTATTCTATTTTTAAGGCAGTAACAACAACAAAAAAAACCACTTTTCCTGAGGGATTTTAACTATATATCTAATTCTCTCATTTGGGCAGAATAGGTATTTGCTTTTGTTTGTTTCTTTAAACCAGAAAGACTTTGAAACCTTTGACACTGACAGATGTGTTTGCAAGAGTGTGGCTGCAGTATTACTAACATCCATGCATATATAGAAGTAATTTTTAAAGACATACCAAAATCCAGAGGTTTAAAAATCCCTATAAAAGTAAACATTTAAGGTACTCTGAATACGCCTTCTTTTTTTATGAGAAATATCTTTGAGACTTGAGTGTTTGCTGGTAATTAACGAAGACTGGAGTAAGCGACGGCCCTTTTTGACTAATTAGAAAAAAATAATCACAAATATCTGTTTAGAGGGAAGAAACAATTTTTTATTACCAAAAAGGTTCCTGCACACTGTTGTGGCAATATTGTATCTGTTTAGAAAATGGGCTTTTCTAAAAGCACGTGAAGATAGGTTCCTCAGGTGACCAAAACTGAAAGTCAGCATTTCCATGTTTCATTAATCAAGATACAAAATATAATTAAAGCAAACTATTTTACATTAAAATCTTGGCTGTTGTGTATGGTTTTTTTAGAAGGAAAATAGCCTGGGGTGGAAATTACCTGTGATTTCTGTTTTCGTTTTTATTTCTTAAACCATTAACTATGCAATAAGTATAAAAATGGAAATGCATTTAAATCCAGAAAAGTCACTCTATTCATAGTGTTATTAGAGCAACACATTTTGACTTTCTTATATCATATTCCTTTATCTTGAAATTTTTGCCATATATTCAAAACATTCATATATGACTTCAAAGCCAAAGAATACATTGTCCTCACTTAGGCAAATATTTTCCACTTCAATAATATATTATCATTTATTGATGACTCTGCAATGATTTATTGGCAATAAGTGCCAATAATGAATTATTTAGGAATTATAAATTAGGCCAAATAAGGAACAGAGAAAGTATCACCTCCCTACCCTAAGGATCAACAGCTGTCTGGTACAACTTCAAATGAAAGGTTTTTCCTGTAGATCTGAATGCACTCTGCTTTTTCAGAAGAGATGCTGTATCAGGATCTCTGGGGAAAGAGATGACACGCAGAATTATCTGAGGAGGTTTCTATAAAAAGAAAGGACTTTTTGTAAAGGTGCAGGCAAGGTGTAAGGAAACCACAAAGACCACGAGGACTAGTAAAAGCCAGGCTCCCACTGAGGCCCCTAGTCCTGAAGGGATGAGAGGAGGAAGCAGTGACCAGAACCCCGAAGGCTGTGTGGAAAAGAGGGCCACCTTTCCGGAGCTAAGACCTTCCACAGAGTCCAGCCAGAGGCCTCCTGCAAGGGAGCCGGGGAAGAAACACCTCCACCTACTCCGTCCCCCAACCCCAGCTCCAACCTCCTGGGTCCCCATTGACCAAAATCCAAAGGGCAAGGAAGACTGACGACTTGGACCTACCAGTCATCCCTGGGCAAGGAGCAAGGAAGAGAAGGGTGGACGCAGCCACAGTCCAGCTTCATCTGAGCCAGTGTTCATTGTTCAGTAGTCTTCACTATTCAGTCTTTCCAGGAGGTTGATGAAACAGCTTATGAATGACAAACAGGTGGGGCATGGGGCTTAGGACACCACGGGCTTAAGGATAAAATATAAAAGAATAAGTCATTTCATTCCTCCATGGTAAGGAACCCACCACTTTATATCTTAGGACACCACCTGTAAATGAAACGTGGTAGCAATAGCCCATTGACGAAAAAACTAACAGCCAATCTTTTCTTAGGAATAGTCAAACGAATCAGGAGTGGAAGGGAAAGGAAGTATCTTCAGCTGGAGCCCAAACAGCCATCTCTAGCTTGAAAACATTCCCATTCAACAAAATGTTGACGATAGATAACAGGAACCTGGCAAGGAACAGTTGTCACAGCAGTTCCAGCTTTTCATTCTGCAGCCACACTCTGATTTTATCAAAATTCTTATCCATCCACCGTATGTTTTCTTCAATGGTTTCAATTGTTTGTTGGACACAACGGAGCTGAGAACCATTTTCTTTCAAAGAGCTGAAGAATCCTTTTACCTTGTGAGGACAAAATTGGGTTTTTTTGTAAATACATTAAGCAAATGTAACTTCAGGCTCGTTAAAAGAAAACTGAAGCCAAGATTCCAACATTTGTCAAAATTCTATATAGAAAGCAGCCCCAGGTGTCTGGATGTGATTATGTGCACATAAACTTAAGCTACATGAAATGAGCTCATACCTCATGATGTCAGGTTTGTGTTTTTCTCTGCAGCTCTTTTATTTATTCACAGTTGCCAGGCTTTAAAAGACTTCACTGTTTACCGTTTTATAATTAAGGTTTAATTGAGTGTGTCTATTTAACATGTATTCTGTTCTGTATGCACAGATGCAAACTTAATTTTTTTAAACATGATATCTGAAAAGCAAAATGTGCAGAGTATCGTCTTTGCCAAGCAAAACAGTTTAAACCACATAAGTGCAGTGTTTCTCCATGGGCCCAGCCTTGTATGTTATTATAGAAACACTGTGGGGAATGGGGTTCTTAGCAAGTTATGGTGGTAAGACCCCAAACCTTGCCAATGTTTTCTATCCTAATCCACAATTCACGTAGTGTTCCCTCAAGATAAAATCCACATAGAGTTCCCCGTGATTTTAAAGAGATAAGAGACTCTTGGCTATCTCCTAAAAAATATCTTTGTTCTTGTTTCATCTTTGGGTATCTTAACCCCTTAACCTCACGAGGAATAGGCTGGCTTTGCCACAGCAATGACCACTGTGCTATTCTCCTTCACTTTAAAGAGTAACCTTTTCTCATAAATTTTCACAGCATTAATCCGTCCATTTTTGATTTTGTAGTCAGGAAGCAAGTGTAGGCCAAGATGTATTATTTATTCAGCATGTATTCCAGACGGCTAATTCCTTAAAATTCCATGTCATAATACCACATTATAAGTTTAGGAATAAAGGGGAGAAAGTAGGAATAGGCTTTAGAAAGATCCAATTCCAATTTCAAATGATGCAGAGTTGTTTTAAAATTAAGTACAGTACAACTTTTCAACAAGCTGAAGGCATGGCCTCCTGCTGTAGCAACCTGGAAAACACTTCTTCATTGTCCTGTCTTCAGCTGTAGCTCAACCTACTGTTTCATACTCTCAGAACTCAAGATTAATTCACAGTCAATTAAAAATCACTGTGGGTGCTCTGCAACAGTCACACCACATCAATAATTTTACTAATTGCTCAAATTATTTAATTAGCCCTAAAGGACCCCATCATGATAGCACCACTAAAGCCAGCTGTTGACCCTTGCCCTTAACCCTTTTCCTGACCCAAAACTGTCTTGTACCATCATCTGCCTTGGAAATGCAGCATCTCAACTGAATGTTTGATGCAAACCTGCCTCGCCGAGAACATTTTCTGTGCAATAAGTAGTGCAATATAGCGATAGAAAAACAGGTTTATCCTAACTTGTTTGACCTTCAGCAAATGACTTAACTTCTCTGGGACTCAGTCTTCTCATTTGTAAAATGGGGAGAATATCTACCCTGCAGAGCAGTGATGAGGATATAGTGATATAATGTGGGTAAGTGCAGAACTCAACCTCAACAATTTATTCACCAATATTTACTCTGGTACCTATTCATCCCTCTGCCGTGATTACTGTCTAGACACTGAGGATGAGGCAGTGAGTCAGGCAAGCACCCTGCCCTCATGGAGCTTACAGTCTACCTGGGAAGAGGGAGAGGCAGTAAATTATGATTACAATAAACATACTGCTGTGAAGAGCATATGCTAGGAGTGTGATAGTAACTGGGGAGAGGGTGGCCTGCTTTAAACAGCATGGTAGGGGAAGGTGACATTTGAGCTGGAACCTCTAAAAAATAAAATGAGCCTTTCTAGTGAAAAACTGGGGAAAGAGCAAGCCAGGCAGAGAAAAGGAAAGTGCAGAGGCTTAAAGACAGGGGAAACATCTGGGAGCCCAGCAGCAAAAGGACACTGAGTGGCCCGAGTGTTGAGAGAGAGTAACCAGGAGAGCCTGCGGGAACTGGCCAGAGAGGTCGGCAGAAGCCAGATCATCATGGTCTCGGACACATGGAAAGGAGGGGTTTGGAATTTACTGCAAGAGCAGTGGGCAGGGTTTCAAGAAGGCAGGGTCAACCATGGGCTGATTTGCAGTGTTAAATGTGGGAAATGGTTTGCTATTGGCAAAGTGGCAAGTGGGAGGCCAGGCAAGAGACGGGAAAGGCCTGGATGAGTGTAAGAGCAGAGAGGAGGGGTGCACATGCTGGAGACAGGGCCGACAGGACTCGGGATAAATTAGACGTGAGGGGCAGGAAGCACTCAGGATGACTCCCACTTTTAAATGGCAGTAGGATGCTCTCCACTATGATGATATCTCAGGCTCTTTCATTTCCATGCCTTGCCTCAGGGTCTTTGCACACAACATTCTTCTAGATGTCAGCATTTCCTTCAACTTCTCAAATGTCTCCCAATCACCCTATACAACATACCACCACCCACCTACCCTGATCACTCTCTCTCCTTGCCTTAGTCATTTTCAGAGCATGTAACTACTTGACATAGCTTGATTCATTTGTAATTGCCTGATTCCCCCAGTAGAATTTAAGCTCCATGAGAGCAGAGGCTCTGTTTTTTCAGTGATGTAGCCACAGAACCTAAAACTATGTCTGGCATATAATAGGAATATAAGATATCTTGAATGAATTAATGAGAAAACAAAGAACGAGTGAATGAATGAAATGTTTTGTTGCTATAGATCTGGACTGTGGGCAGCTATCTGCCCGGTCAAAGCCTGTGGACAGCTCTTCAGTCATCACACGTCACACAGGGTATCTCTGCTCTAGACCTCGCTGGAGTTCAAGCTCGAACTATTAGGTGCAAGTTAATTTTACAAGCCTGGGTGAGGCTCCTGAAAACTGGAGAAAAGCTAAGGGACTGTGACAACACTTCATTCTTTTGTATTTTCAAAGCTCTCTCCCTATATCAAGCTAGATCATGGTATAACCAGACTACCCTATGGAACCATTCCTAAAAAAATTAATGTTAGGCTCGCACCTTTCACCTCAATGTAACATATTTTAAAAGCCATGTAAAATTTACAGGAAACCTTACTGCAGAAGGGACACCACAAAACATAATGACCTGAACATCAAATTCCTGAGTTTAGAGAAAAGTTTGCTTTTGTAGAGAACTTGTGGTACGTTTCATGTTCCCTTTTGCCAGACAATGAGAATAACTCATACTGATTTCTCATTTTTCCTTGACTGCTAGGAATCTCTGTGATAAATCTGGGGAACAAGTGCAATAATTATCCTCAATGTAAGTTTCCTGCATAGTTATCTCCTGTCTATTATGCAACTTTTGTTCCTTCACATTTCTTTCACAGATGGATAAGTTGCCTAGAATTCTTTCTGAAGTAGACGTTATGTGTAATAAGTAACAGGGAACCCTGCACTTGGACAGTGAAGAACCTGGACTCCAGACCTGTCTCTTTCACAGCAACTACATGACTACTTCAGTCATTTATACCTCCAGCGCTCACTTTAACATCTTAAACAAGGACTGATTGTCCCAACGAATTTCTTTTTAAGTCCTAAAGCTTTTAATGGCAGAGCTAAGACCTCTTCATGGGTTTGAGAAGAGGCACAGTTTTCACTAGTTCACTTGCTACTGATTTTTGCTTATGTCGACACCATGGCATCCAAAAACAACTTTTACATGACAAAATCCATTTCTAACTCAACACACCCCCAAAGTGTTTTATCTACATATTTAATACCTAACTGTCACAAGTTTAAAAAGAAAGATTGTCTTTTTACCTCTTCGAGCCGTGTTCTTGTGGAGAATTGATTTGTTGTGCCCATTACCATGTAGGCTATAGAAGGTGAGCCAAGTTCAAACCTAGAAACCAAAATTACCAAAATGTATTGTGAAATATTTATTCATTCAACATATTTTTAAGAGCCTCATATATATAACAGCATTTAACTAAAAACTGGTTAGTTTTTTAAAATTTCTTATTTCAGCATATTATGAGGGTACAAATGTTTAGTTTACATATATTGCCTTTGCCCCACCCGAGTCAGGGCTTCAAGCGTGTCCATCCCCCAGACGGAGCACACTGCACCCATTAGGTGTGTATATACCCATCCCCTCCTCCCCACTCCCATCTGCCTGACACCCGATGAATGTTATCACTATGTATGCACTTAAGTGTTGATCGGTTAATACCAATTTTATGGTGAATACATGTGGCACTTGTTTTTCCATGCTTGGGATACTTCACTTAGTAGAATGGGCTCCAGCTCTATCCAGGATAATACAAGAGGTGCTAGATCACCATTGTTTTTTGTGGCTGACTAGAACTCCATGGTATACATATACCACATTTTATTAATCCACTCATCAATTGATGGGCACTTGGATGTTAGTTTTTGAAAGGTTAAATATCCAAAAGAAAATGAGAGAGGTAGAAAGTGCTTCAAGAGCTACACAAAGGCAGAAGCAAACAAGCCAAAGTGCTGATGGAAGACGTGGCTGAACTGTGAGGAGGAAAGCTTCACGTAAGTCCATGGGTGCAGGAAGGGGGTTATTCCAGATGGAATGGAAAATGTCCCTGTCCAGATTCATTAGTTAGCATTGAATTAGAGTTTTCTATTTTCTAAGGATATTTTAAGTACTTCTAATGCCATGTTCAATCAAAAATTCCCCTTATATTGTTATTGTATATACAACACAGTAAGGTTACAGGGGGAGCTTATCCAGTCACAGCACAATTTTTGGTACAACTTACTTTTGTACAAGTTTATTCCAATTTTCCCTCAGAAACTGCCAGGCCAATGGATATCCTACTGGGTTTCTGCCAATGAGTGTAAGAATACCTGGAAACTCCTGGGTTTTTATTATATCTCCCTTAAAACTTTGATCTAGAAGCCTGGAAGGATCGAGAGAGGCAATGTCAGCAATGAATAGCTGATGAAACAGTTATGAATGACTACAATGAAATAATCTGTAAAAGAGTAAAACCAGTCTGCCAATAGTAAGGGCCAAAAGCATAAATATAGAGAGCCAGAATCCTAATAAACCCACGAGAGCTACACAACAATAAAAACTAACGTTTATACAGTGTTTTTTTTTTTGTTTTGTTTTGTTTTTGAGACAGAGTCTCACTCTGTTGCCCAGGCTAGAGTGAGTGCCGTGGCATCAGCCTGGCTCACAGCAACCTCAAACTCCTGGGCTCAAGCGATCCTACTGCCTCAGCCTCCTGAGTAGCTGGGACTACAGGCATGTGCCACCATGCCTGGCTAATTTTGTTATATATATATATATATATTTTTTAGTTGTCCAGCTAATTTCTTTCTATTTTTAGTAGAGACGGGGTCTTGCTCTTGCTCAGGCTGGTCTCGAACTCCTGAGCTCAAACAATCCGCCCGCCTTGGCCTCCCAAAGTGCTAGGATTACAGGCGTGAGCCACCGCGCCTGGCCTATACAGTGTTTTTAACACCCATTCTCATATATTTTCTCATTGGCTCAAAAGAATAGTTGAGGAAGAGTGTCTCTAGTAAATATTTCAAGTACGTTATCACTTTAAAGATACACAAATGTATACGCCTTTAAATATTTTTCCTAACACCTAGTTCTTCCTAATTATTTGTCATCCTCATTAGATGTGTGCCCACTTGCAGTAATGTTCCCAGCAGAATAGGCAATTCCTGGCCAAGAGAACAAAAATAGATGCCAGAATGATCTAATCTAATCTAATTTCCCTTGGCCACAGGAACATGAATGAATGACTCACCACTGAAGCTTGTCCTTATTTTGGCTCATACAGAGGGCAAATTCAATTTGTTCCTTCTCGGTACTGGACAAAGACGACTGATATTTACTATACAGAAAATCCCAGCCCTCAGTGTTCTGGGCCCCCACAGCAAACACTGCCAAGGTCACGTCAGTAGGCAGGCTGTGGAAAAGAACACACTCGGTGAGAATCTGAGACATAGTAAATGTGTTTAGAAGCATAATGGTGACCAGTTATGAACTGGCCTTGTGATCAGAGATGCATGCCTGGAAATATCAATAAAAACTACTTCATTCCTTCAGTGACATTTTGTGAAAGAGGCAAGAGAAAATATGTAAAATTAGGTTTAAAGTAGCCTTCCCCAAATGTAATGTAACATGCTACTTTTATAAATACATACATATCTAACATATTTTAATCATGCTGGGTGACTCCATAGCTGGTCACCTTTCAAGCCAAAAGAAAGAAATTCAAACTAGATTCAACATTTGCACCATGATCACAAGTCAGAAGCACTGTATGTTTGTATTTCTTTAAATGGAAGCATGTAGATTGCTGGAATAAATGTTTCCTCCATGGGATTTAGGCTCCAAATATGAAAGGAATGAAGTTTAGCAAGAATAGGGATTTCCAGATATGGTAAGACCCTATCTTGCTTAGACAGTGTCAGCGGTTAGTTACCATGCACCCCTGTCAGGGCCTTTGGAAGCCCAAAGAAGCTACTACAAAATGCATTGCCTTTGTTTCAGTATGGCTGTCTCAGCTCCATAAGATTTTATATTGGCTATACAAAATGATTATTCTAATCTCATTCTAACTCCACAGATATTTGACTTTTAAGAACAGAAGTTTCCTCCTAGCATTTCTTAAAACAGAAAGTTGAGTGCTACATAGGTAAGTCTTAAAAAGCAATTTATTTTCCAAAAAAGGGCAGCAGGAGAGATTTGCTTAAACTTCTTGTTTTTCCCAATGTTTAGCATCGATGAGGAAAAACAGAAAGGATACCTTTTACATCAACAAATTATTCAGTAGGAACTGACCTCAAATTTCCATTGGATTCCTTCCACTTTCTGAAATAGCCTTCTGCCCTCTGCACGCACGGCTGATACTTGCGCACGCAGGCGAGGAGGAGGAGCTGACTCCGCAGCATTCGCTCGGAGACTGAGCCTTCGTCGGTCCAAGTCTGCTTGTCGATGAGGTCCCTCAGCAGCCTGATGAGGAAGGCCTGAGGGTGTCGTACAGAGAAACAGCAACGTGTGTCACTAGTACGGTCCCAGGTCATTTCATGTTAACATAATCCAGTCTAGCCTCAGGTGATGGGGGCTAATTTTTAAAGCTTAATTCACAACTTATTTTAAAAACTGTGCAGCTTTGTTTATGTTTAATTATAGTCAAAAAACAAGAATAATGATGAATGATTTTGGTAGTTGCATAACAATCTTTTATAAGATATCTACTTAAAGTCAGAATGAATTGCCACTTTTAAAAACAAACTAAAAGAGACAGTTTATATGACTAAATTTTAAGAGCAAATTATACATCAGGACTTCATGACATTTTGCAAAAAATAACAATTTTATGCGTCTCCCTCAAGTCCTATTGAGCCTCAGAAAATCTTAATGTCAGCCATCACAATAGAGAAGTGAAATGAAATAAATGATTTGTGAAACGAAGGGAATAACAAATCCATGAAAATTAAGTGTGGAGTCTAAGCAAGCTGTTCCTATTTTTCGTGCCAAATAAAACAAAAATCTTTCCTAATCTATCCAAATACTGAATTTTTATTTGCTTTTCCTTTATATATATATATATGAAGTCACGCACATATACATACACGCACACGTACACAACGATAAGCACTCTTTTTCACACACACACAAAACACAATTATGTAACTATTCCAGGCTTTTACCTTGAATTGAGTTTCCACTTCATTCATATCTCTTTTCTCCATTAACTTATACATGGGTATCAGCTCATTCAAACCTTGGAACACGGGCATAATTTCCGTTTCGCGTTTCAAGTACAGGGTTAAATCCAAGGCTTTTTCAATCGATAGCTTTCCAATGCTGACCAAGAAACACCACGGTTAGTGGTTTAAAAGAAAATCCAGGAAATCAACTTTTTGCTTCAAAGTGTATTTTAATCTTCCAGCAAAACATTCAATCAGATAAAAATGCCCCTTATACCTAACAACTGTTACATCAGTCTCTTTTTTTGTCACACATAACACGGTATCTAGCCTGTTTACACTGGGGAGGAAGTTTCTTGAATAATAACAGCAAGGGCTGAGTGTGGGTAAGACAGAATGGGAGCAGGTCAGCATCCATCCCCATGGGACACTGGCTGTGTGCCGAACTTCCAGAGTAAGAAGGGGATTCCATCAAAGATCCTTCTGGAAGCCTGGTTAGATTCAGTCAAAAGTATGAGTCCCTGGAGTAAATTCATCTTCTCCATTTCGAAAAGACACTGAATATACATGGAAACCCTTCATTACAGAGGGTTGGCATTAAAAGCCTCAATGGTGGGATATATACTTAAGTAAACACAAAATCTCTAAGATTCAAGCAAAAATATACTACAGAGGAGAAGTTTTTAGGCAGGAAGAAAGAAAGAGCTAGATGAGCAACCCCTAACTTTCTCTCCTATTGCTTTTTGTCACCTTGGGAGGCCCAGTGTGTTGGTAAGAGGAACCAGAAGGAAGAACACATTCCAGGCAGAGGGATATAGGATAAGACAATTATAGAGCCACCCCTTCCCACCTGGATGGTTCCCCTTAGGACTTCAGTTCTGCCTAAATAGTGAAGAAGTTTGAGTTTAAGGCTTGGGGAACATTTCCTTAAAAACCATTGTCATAGGGCAAAAAAAAAAAAAAAAAAAAAAAAAAAAAAAAAAAAATGGCTAGCGTTCACTCTTCCTGCAACCACTGAAAAGCCATTTGGTTGGGCCAGATTTTATGAGCTGTATTCCATAAAGATGCTGTGAAGTTCGGGTCTCTGGTTTTGGAAAGAAAAAAAAAATCCCTCCTTTAATCCAAGAGATGTATTACTATAGTAATAACTTGGGTCTGGGGCCCTTAGTCTCTTGAGAAGCTTTCAAGACTGTTAAGGACCCAGCATGGGAGACACCAGACCTGGCACAGCAGGGCCAGAAAAAGCTGCAGGACCAGGCTTTAGGGATGAGGCCAGGGACTTCACCAGGATGTCAGTCTCCTACTTTTCTACAGTTTTGCTTCAGTCTGCTCTGAGTCGTTAATAAGGAAGATTAAAATACAGATTCCTTCCTTCAAGTTACTTAGCAGTCACAGACAGGAGGTTAATGTTAATCATAAGGGCTAAAAGCAATCTTGAATGGTTAGAAGAACTTGGGGGAAAACACTTTTCAACCTCTTCTTAGCAATCAATCAATCATTTTCATCTTTAGAAATCAAGAATTTGAACAGCTGCTTTCAAAAATAAAGCACGACTTTGTGCAGCCTGTATTACCTGACAAGCTGAAATGCATTGTTAATGAGACTCGCCCGATCATTACTGCTGATTGCTGTGTGTGTTCCTTTTAAAAGGCCGGTCAAAGAATCCCATCCATTATCCTCGTAATGCACGATGTAATAGCCATTCATTCCCACATTAAATTTGATCCATTCCACCTCTTCTGGGAGGATGAGCACATCTAGAGCAAATAAAATAAATCATAACTCCATTTACCCTCTTGCCTGATGAAAGCTTTTGTGATGAGAGACTGGACAAGGAAATCAGAGAAGAGTTTAATATTGAACAATTTGAAATCATCACTTATTTCTTTTAGAAACCAGAAAACAGCAACTCAGAGACAAAAGCCAACACTAGCTTTAGACATCCATTGTGTGAGATTTATAGATCTATGAAAAGAATGCAACCACATCTCTGGCCATACATATGATATAACTCAGTAATGTTAACAAAGTAATAGGGAATTTTCACTAGTAATCCCTCCTTTTTAGCATTACATAAATCAACTGTTTTTATCTCTATATTGCAAGATATTGGTCATTTTTTTGTAAAACCAGAAAGTATTTTCAATCTGATCCTTTTTGTTTTAACCAAGATAAATAGCAAAAGAAACTTAGTATTTAAATCCTACATATTTCCATACTTCTTCCTTGAATTAAACTAGTTATTTCCACAAGAAATTACCTGTTTTTGTTTTCAGCAAAAATTTATGGACCGTGTCTGATTTGCTGGTGATGAATGTCAATGGAACATGCCACAGGTACCTACAAGAAAGGAGGGATGGATTGTTCATCTGTTGATTGAATTCTGCAAGCAGTTATTAAATTACCTATCATGTGCCAAGCACTGGCTAGTTTAGGATGGGATGGTACTAAAGCTGCTGTGGCCAGACTCTCAAAGTAACCTCAGTCTGCTTTCCAGCTTGGTAGGGGGTGTCAGCTCAGGCATTACTCATCCTTCTTGGACCCTTTGAATAGAGTTAGGAATTTGGGCTCAAGTGAGCCTTGAAAGCCTTTACAGTGATTGGCTGATTGGAGCTCAGAGGCCTAACTTGAAGACATTGGCCACTAGTAATAGCACAAATCAACATCATGTGCCTCCTAAATCATATAGTGAGAAGGACACATCATTTCAGTGGAATTCGTGCCAATGATGTATAACCTGAATCTGATCGTGAAGACACAGCAAAAACCCAAGTGGAAGGACATTCTATAAAATAACCTGCCCGTACTCTTCAGAAATGTTAATAACAAGAAACACAAAGACTAAAGAGTTGTTTCAGAGAAAATAGAGGCCAAAATGATGTGACAACTAAATACCATATGTGATCCTGTATTAAATTCTGAACCAGAATTTCTTTTCTATTTTGCTATAAAGATATTTTTAGGACAATCAGAAAAAGTTGAAAGTTTATAAATTATCGTATCATATTCATTTCTTCATTTTGATCATCGCATCATGATTATATAAGTAAATGTTCTTATTTAAAAAAAAAAAATACCATGCTGAAGTATTTAGGGGTAAAGGGGCATCATGTCTCCAACTTACTCTCAAATAGTTTAGAAAAATATATGCCATATATGTATTGATGTATCTTTATACACACACACACATATATACACACACACGCACAGAATGATAAAGTGTTAACGTATATCTGGATAAAGGATATATGGGGATTCTTTGCACTATTCTTGCAGCTTCTCTATAAGTCCAAAATTATTTCAAGATGAAAAAGAATTTTTTTAGTGTCTGTCCAGGGTCAATCAAGTTGCAACCTCTCATTTTTAGTGATACCCTTTTGTGGCATTAAGCTGACAAACAGGTTCCAAGATCTGACCCAGCCTTGCAAAAAATACAATTAAGTCTCTCATAATTCCCAGAAATCACATAAATTCTTTTGTCCTTAGCTCCAACCCTAATGCACTATTGTAATTTAGTAGCAGTTGCTTAGAATGGAGCTGATTTCAAGCCACTAACCAGAAATTACCACCCTATCAAACTACAAAACATGAGAATATTAAAGTAATTACATATCATCAACTTTACTGAAATTAACCAAGTTTTAAAGCCTCCTTAATTCTCTTGGGAAGATGGGGAGGGTGGTATAAGTCAACTTCATAGGATACATAGATTCCACTGAAACAGTTTAGCAATAGAGGTAAGGGCACTGTTTCAAAAGTTAGGTTTGATCCTATAAGACAGATATTACCTAGGCAACAAAATGAGTTTTACTCTGTGAACATTACCCAGTTTCTTTTTCTGGGGCGTCGTCGGATCCCTTCATGTAGTGCTCTTGCTTCATGTGTACGTTCCTCCCTCTCACCGTGATGGTTATCAGGGGAAAGCCTTTCTGCAGCGTCCAGGTATTCATCATGGTTTTCACATCCAGGCCTTCCTGACGCCAGTGCTGGTTTATACACAGAAAGGCAGATGCATCACCCACTTAACCCACCTCTGAGAAAAGAGAGAACACCAGCTGGCGCTCAAAAGACCGCTACCAGCTGACCACCTTCTCTGTGGAGCTCTTCCAGATTCCTTCCTCTGCTCCCCAGCCCACTGCTCTGGCCCCCATCCCCCACTGTTTCCAGCCATCACCCCTCCATTAGAGCACCGACTGTTTACTTTTCACTTTCCTCCATTACACATGTGTATCTTGAGGACAGGTGGCATATCTGGTTCTTCTGGGCACACCCCGGGGCTGGCATAGCACCAGGCAAGAGGCAGGCATGTGAATAAATGAAGGGAGAGAAAGAGGCCAGGTTTTCAGCACCCACATAACTTTGCTGGCTCTGAGGCAAGCAAGGTAGGAAAAAATGTTCAGTCAAGAGCCTGTGTTTCTAAAGTGATAACACAGAGATGGCCCATACTCAACAAATAGTTGTGAATGTAAAACAGGATATGGAATTTGATACTAAAAAAGCTTTTAAGAAAAGATTTAAGAGGTAGTAAAAGGATAAACTATGCTACAGGACCAATCTAGAAACCATTGAAAAAAGGAATCTCTAGAAACAAGCCAAGAAAATAAAAATATGGTTTAATAAAATTCTGTTGAATCTCTAGACTCACCTTCAGCTGCCTATGAAAATATTCTACAAGTCCAGATAAACAGAGACTTGGACTGTTTTATGACTTAATGTTATGAATACTCTATAGCTTAGCATTTAAAAACATGAGTTAGATCTAAATTCAAATCCCTGCTGTGCAATTTGCCAACCATATGCCTTTGGATTTCATATTCCCACCTGTAAAAGTAGGGGCAGTAAGAACACACAGCTCATAGGTTTATGACGAGGCATAAAGGAGATAAAACACACAAGTGCTTAGCATGTGCCTGATACCTGGTAAGTGTTCAAGAATGCTCACTGCCATTATTTGTCCTTGCACAAATGCAGAGCTTTGGAAATGATTGACATCCTCCTGACTGCTACAACGCCACCCCATCTACCATAGAAATATGTCACAAATCCACTTTACAGAGAGTAAAGCTGCAGAAATTAGTATCAGTGAGAAGTAGTACCAAAGAAGGCTGTCCAACCCTCTTGTATCGATACATTTTAAGAAAAATTGTAAAAGAATGTCAGTCTGGTGTAGCTTAACTGCAGTCTTACCTGGAATGAGGGTGATACAATCAAGAACCTCAGTAAGTCTGGCAAAGAGTTATCCTTCAAAGAATATGGAATAAAAGAATGTGCTTAAGGGAACACATACAGATGTAGAGACTTACTGAGGATGAAGATGAATGCTGACTTCCAGGGCAAAAGCCATCCATCCCTTGTGTGCCATCTGTAGGGCAAATCTAAAAACCAAAACTAAACACATCACTCTTGTTTCCACAAAAAGCACTCATTATTCTTCTCAGAGGGATTAATGTCATGCAGGGAAAACAAAACAAAACAAGATAATAAGCCTGTCAATCTCAAACATAGAGATTCACAAAAACATACTCACACTTGCCATGCTATTCCACAAGTCCTCGTTTTTTGTGTTTTTATAGCTATACTTCTGGAGATATTGTACAATACCACTTTTAAACACATCAGCACTAAGGTAATCCCTTAGCATATTCAGAATGCAAGCTCCCTGAAAAGGTAATAGAAATGATTATTATGTATAGTTTGGTCTCAATCTATTCTGCCATCATATTTTATTTGGCAATAGTTCTTCTAAAATGCAACTGCAGTAACATTGCTAGTGTCTGGCAATTTGTGAAACAGAGTAGTAGGTTAAACCTGGACCTGTGTAGGCAGGAGATCTTTCTAACATGATTGTTTATTCTCTTAGCCTGCTAGAACCATTCCTTTCTGTCAGTAGCCAGGCCTCCCCATGGAGCAAACTAGCATCATCTGCCAGCTCCCTTTGTTCACGTGTGAGTGGACGAGGGGACAGATTGAACATCGGACCTTGAACCAGCACCTGGCTCTCCCACTGCCACTCCCGGGCAGGAGTGGGGAGAGGTGGGTACTACAGGGGTAGAGCACTAGAGATGGAAGCAAAGGAAGCTCATTTCCGGGTAAGCTCTTTTCCCCTCCGCTCCCATTGCCACAGATTGTGAGTCACCAACGCAAATGCCCCCAGTGGCATTTGACAGGCGACATAAATAAGAGAAGTAGTCCAAGGGTAAGGAGAATGCTCTTTTACGTTATGTTTCCTCTGTACTTTTGATGGAAACATGCAAGCAAGAAATATTTTTCTGTTTGCTACAAGAAAAACAAGAGCAAAGCACAATGATAAATGGCAACACACTCGCAGCCTCAGGGAGCGGAAGACAACAGGAATAATTGGGAATGGTAGGGGAAGTGGAAAAGCAGAACTTTGATCTTATAAAGGAGGAGCCACAACTTAGCTCATGCTTATGTTGCCAAAGGAAATACAGGCCCTGAGAATGATTCTTCAGTGGCCAAAAATTCCCTTTTTTTCCCCCCAAGAGAAGCTAGAAATCTGGATTTTTATATATAAAGTCTCCTAATTATTAAGTGTCATCAACAATTTCCAACTCTGTCATTAAACACACTGTGCAGGACAGCACGTTGCAGTTCAACGATATAAACCATTTCTGAAGGCCCTGAAAGGTAAGCTACACAAGGCCAGGAATTTTTGCCTAGCACAAAGTTGATGCTCAATAAATACCTATTTGTTGAATGATGAATAAAAGAGTTTCTGTAGGCCATGAATTTTCAATCCAAGAAAGAGTTAATGAAAAACTGAACATAATATAATCTTTAGGACTATGAACAAAACTCCAAGTTCGGTCTAAAAGAGTTAAGCATAATTCATGAGTTGGCAGCCAGCACAAGTCAGGACAGAAGACCTTCAATCTAGGTTTAAGCCCTCTCCCGTACCTATAAATAACCTCTCCACACCCAGTATTTATAAGTTTAGTGTCCAAACCGGACCCTTATAATCCACTTTTACCTTTTCATAAGAAACATCATCAAACATCTCCCGAATCTCAGCAGGGTTTTCCACAGGTGTGGACACTGGGTGTGAAGAATTTAAAGCATCTAATTCCATCGCATTAAAACACTTGCCCAAAAAATAATCTTCCTATTGAGACAGGAAAAAGGAAATATCACCTATGATTTACATTTAAATAAAAATGTGATAGGAGGAAGGTTTGATCTAGGGTAATAAGTCTATACTTCAAATTTTTGAGCCAACCTATTCCATATTTCTAATATTTATGAAATAAAATAGTTACTATTTTCTAAAAAGTCTCTAAAAACAATAATTTTGGGTAAACATTATAGATTTTGTTCATCTTAAATACCTATCACTTTGGAATAAAGAAAATTTCACATTAACCTAAAAACAAAACCATTATACCTATAGCCAAACAGCAGCAAAATAAGAAAATAAAATGCATAGTGATTTCAACATTTCCAGTCGTCATCTGTACTATTTTAGATCATGTAATAAAAAAAATGGAGAACAAATTCTACCCTCAATCTGCTTTATTAGGGCACATTAATTCAATAGAATATGCATACATAATCATTTATTATTAAAGATTATGTAGAAACATAAGAAAGTGTTTATGTTCCCTTATGGTATAATATTGATATGTACTTTATAATTATAACGGTGTATAAATAAATTATGTGTATAGGCAGATGAAAATGGGAAGTAGTAAATATTCACAAATGAAAAGAATCATAGTAAAGAATTTTTTTATGTTTACTTTTAATTTTGTCAAATGTGATTTTCTCAAGTTAAACATGTGATTTTTAAAACAAACATATAGCAGTTCCACAGCATTAAATTTGTGACTTGTGAGTCTATGTTGTTCTACAATTAAATATGCAACTACTTTAAGCATAATTCATTTGATTGGCAAGTAGGGTCTTATCAAGATAACAGCATTCTGTACCTAATAATTCTGCAATGAGCAATCTGACAGTTGGAGAAATGATATGGAACATTCAGGCTGTCATTATTTCTATTTCTTTGATATTAAGGGAATTCAACACTTAATTTTCTATCAATCATAGATTCACAACTGAGTCTGGAAATAAGTCTGCAATATATCTTGAAAGTTCACTAGCATTTGTGAAACATGATTTGTATCTAAATTCTCAAGGAGGTTATCAATGAACTCCTTCTATGACTTCCATAATCAAAGATATATTTTCCAGTGACATTGAACAAAACAACAGATTAACCTAAAATGTAAAAAAAAAAAATAACTACTTACAACTTTCAGTTCAGGATGGGTCACACTGACAGACACAAACTCCATAAACTTGGCAAATCCCTCATTTAGCCAAAGATCATTCCACCATTCCATAGTGACCAGGTTCCCAAACCACTAGAAGGAAAACACTGCTCAGTTTATTCACACATTGCTATGGAGACTGGATTATCTGCTTCCTATGAGGGCAGCCGTACACAAAAGACACTCAGAAAGAAATATATTTTAGATATCAAATGTCAGTTTATGAATGTTAACATATATATAGAAATAGTATTTTATCAAAGTAAAAATAAAAACCTTTCAAATGCATTATAAAACATGAAACCTAATGCTTTAAGCAAATAGTTTTTCTTATGAGAAAATGACAAGGTAAAAACTATAAGCATAATATATGAATAGCCTCATATGTCCCATAAAAGTGATATAAATATAGTTTAACTATATTTTTTAAAAAGTATGAGTAAGCTTGTACCTGGTGGGCGAGTTCATGGGCCACAATCATGGTGATGCCAAGCTTACTTGATGCGGAAGACTTTTCTGCATCAAACAACAGGGAAGATTCTCTATATGTCGTCAGTCCCCAGTTTTCCATTGCACCAGACTGAAAGTCAGGAATAGCAGCAAGATCTTAGGAAGAACGTAATAGAATAATATTACCAATCTCTAAGCTACATGTTTCCCCAAATGCAGTAACCTTCATGGTTATGAATGGGTGTTAGGACATAAAAGCCAAGCTGCCCATGCAGAACCACAGAGCTCTAGACTGGAAGAGCCTTTCACAGTGGAGAGAAAGGGGCCGGTGACTCAGCGTCACTTTGCTACAATCACTACAAAGTCAGACATGTGTCTCAGCCCTCTTGACTCCATTTCTACCTTTCCAACGAGGAGTTTTGGGATTGAATAATCTTAACAATTACTTCAATAATCCACTGTATTTTAGATGTCCAGTACCCACATATACCTAAAAACTCAAACAGACCATAGTTTTAAGGGCTTATACAAGAACGAAAATGCAGATTTTCTTACACCATATAAATTTATTCCTTTATAAAAGCCTATCGAGTACCCTCTATATCCCTGCCAAGCATGCGCCAATAATGAAAAAAACACAGCCACTCCCCCTGCTGTTTGCCCACTAATAAAATTAGAAGGCAAAATTGTCCCCGTGTCCCACGCCTTAGCAACTGTATCAACATCTGCTTTTACTGTCACTGAAGTTCACTGTACAGTTCAAAGGTGAGGAAATGCTCAGAAGGATCAACCAGATGTTTGACACTTGCTGGGGTTGTGACTTGAGGGGCCGCTGAGATAGCCATGGGAATGCACCAATTACAATGCTCTGTAATCTACGCCTGGGTCATCCAATGCCACATCACGATATCTGTGCAAAACCTCTACCTTGTTTGGGCAGGGGGTATGGTATCCTGAAATAATCCTCATAAAACTCTAGGAGAGTCACTGCAGCACCCAGCGCATAATCTGCTTGATTTATCTTGTCTGGCACAGCATATACAGAAACCTAAAGAGAAAGGCACAAGAAAGTTATTCAAATATCTTAGTAGCTTCTCTCCACACTTGCATGAGACTGACATTAATGCCTTCATCCTGTAGGATATGGTTGCCAATATTAAAGAAGACAATTGGGAATCCCATTTTTTGTATCAATGCTGACTGTTCCCAATCAATTCCACTTCTGAAAACAACTACAAATGTTGGTAATATACACAAAGTTTTTCTTAAATGTGCTCACAAGGTGGCAAAAATGATAGGAAGATTTAGAGGCCAAAACTGAAGTGACAGCCAGACCGTCTGAGGTCAGCAGAGCACTGCACCCCACTTTTGCCTTGCGGGCACTAGCCCAACACAGCTGGACTTGAGCTTTGGTTCCCACGGCATTGAAGGACTCAAAGGATAAGAGACAAAGTCCAGGGTCTGCCCAAAGTGGGAGGTTTAACAGGACATACAACCCCTGCATACAGCTGGACCCTGAAGGCCATGCCTTTAGTGTAAAGCTAAACTAGAAATGACCACTCCTTTCTCCAAGCTGGTTGCTCTATCTTATTTCCTTCCCACAGCCAGAAATCCCCTGCTCAGTCAATAACATTTACTTCCACACTGCAGAAAGTTATAACCTGAAGCAACCTTAGAAACCATTGCAGGACCTCGTCCAACTCACACCTTCCAAAGAAGTGAGAGCTAAGTTCCAGAGGGAGCAGGGCCAAGGTCAGAGAGCCAGGTAGCGGTGGAGCCAGCATCATGACTCAGGCCAGGCCCAGCTCCCTCTGTGTTGCTGTTATTAGACCCTCACTGTACAAGTGGGCATCTGTGACCACAGAGTGACCAACCATCCTGGTTTACCCAAGACCGAAGGGCTTCCCAGGATGCAGGACTCCCAGTTAAAACCAGGACAACCAGGCAAACCAGGACAAGTTGGTTGTCCTATGTGACAATCACAGGCTCACCTTGACTCCACTCTTGGTCACCTTGCTGACAGACTGAAAATCTGAAATAATGAAAGCCACCAAATAGCTGCTCATCTTCACAGTGACATCAAAATGGTCTTCTATGAGTCCTTCAGCAATAGTTACAGATTTCACCTAAAACCAGAATAACTCAAATTATCAAAGAATCCAATTACCCAATATACCAAACTCACATTATAAAGAGAAATTTCCTAATTACCAGACATAATATTAAAAGTATATGGCATGACATTTCTATAATTACTTTAAAAGTTCTCTTTCTAGTATATGATTGTAATTTAGCTATTAAAGTCAAACTATTCTCGATTTCTTTTTTTATTGAGATATAATTCACATACCATAAAATTTACCACTTTAAAGTATATAATTCTGTGGTTTTTATTATATTTATAAAGTTGTATAACAACTAACACTCAATTTCTTTTAAATAATCCAGATTATTACAAACTGACTCATATTTAATACATGTGACTTGACAACATGGATGGGACAAGGCGAAACTAAGATTGCTGGTTTTGCCAAGATGTGGTCCACTTGTCCTTGAATATACAAGTTTGAGAATTATCTGGAAATGTAATGTGTAGGACATACTCTGGTAAAATACATAGCTGTGTACTACCTAAAAACAGCTTCTGTTTTTCTACACAATTGAAAGTAATCTGTGGATAGGCATACTCCTGCAAAGCCTCTTCCAAACTCAGATTTGCCTCATTGGAATCAGCTTTTAAGTGCAATCAGGGAGTAGCCTTGCGGGTCGAGTGGGGTTGGTGGAGGTGCAGTCTAAGAGGTCTGTTCCTGAAGAAGAAAGGCTAATACCTAAGCAACAAGAAGCACTGAGATGAAATCTTGGAGGAAAAAACAGCCAGAACTAGCCTGGGGAAACCACGTTAGCAGGCACTTTCCCTGTAATTCCATACCCATCTCTATTGCTATGCCCTTATCCCTCTTAATACCCACCAGCCACCAGCTACGATGCCTGCTGGTCACCATTTGGCCATTCAGACTGACTCTGCTAGCAACCTAGCTTTACTCTTAAAGGATCCCAGATCATCTTTTCTTTTTAAATGCCTCTGCCTGCCCCCAACAAAAAGTTCCATTCCTGAAGTTTTGCTACTTATTAGTAAAGTAACCTGATTAAACTAATTCAAATTTAAACGTGACTGACTCCTGCCCACTGACCAAACACGTCAATGTTCCAAAGGTATATATTTGTTTTTCCAGGCTCCAAGAAGATCCTTTGAGACCCCACTGTCCTCCCCCTCAGCTCCACATGTGCAGCCTGAGGTCAGGCCACTCCTATCAGATTTCTGTCCAAGGGGTGAGACTGCATTAGAGATTCTCCTGTCCTCAGCAGGTGGATTCTGGATACACACGGATTTAGATGGCAGCATTTTCGTGGAGCCTCCAGCGCTCCTGGCCTTCCCTCTGCAAGCCACAAATTTCTCCACTGATCCTGTTAGTCCTTCGTCTCTCATGTCTCCAACCCATTCCTGTTCCTTTATCCCCCTAGAGTAGTGATTCTCTAATTACAGGACTCACCCCTGTCTCAGGAAGCAATACCATAACACTGGGGGACAGGATGATATTTTGAAAAAGCATATTATGTAGCTCAAATTTATATTAGGAAAATAACATAATTGTTTCTTTTCATATACAAGGGAGGGAGGGGACGAAAGTTGTTGGCTGGTAGGAATCTTCAAAGAGTGTTTTTTATAGAGGATAATCCTTTATTCTCTATAAAGAAGGTCAGAATCTTGTTTGAGGAGGGGATCACTAAGGTTTTCAAAGGCGGGTATAGAGTTTTAAGGTTTATAGAGTTTTAAGAAGTACCGCGCAAGAGGTTGGTCTAGGGCACCCGGGGTCTCTTCGTGCTAAGATATTGTTTACCTGGCCAGTGTAGGGATGGAGCTGGTCATTCTTCAGGACTCTGAGCAAAGCCTGTTCCACCCTGAGTCTCATCCACGGTGAGCTGCTCTGAATAAAGAATGTGCTCCCAGGAGGTGAGATACACTAGCTACGGAATCACAGCCCAGCTGATGCTTTTCTAAGCTAACAGAATCATAGGATAATGACTAGTTTTATTCACCTGGCACGGTCATCTTCGCACCACTTTTAAAAATCAGACAGAATGCTATCCACGTCTGCTTTGAAACTGGAGGATAACGGTTTCTTTTAAGAGAACTAAGCTATCTGTCATTACTTACATACTATTCTGAAAAGATTACATTTCTTCTCTTTTTCTCTCTGCCCAATTTTGTGCATATAGTTACAAACCATATAGTTAATATTAGTAAAGAGCATATGGAAATGATAGAAAATCACTATATACTAGAAATATGTATGGCCTTAGTCAACAAAACATTGTCTTTAAAACCCTTTTAAAATTTTGTATGAGAAAATGAGGGTGAAAGTGTTTTGTGAAGGGCACTATCATTTAAACCTGGCCCGAATTCCTTAAAGTTTCCCTCCTATCAACATTGTTAATCCGGAATGTTACTCTTACTGAAATTATACATTTTTCAAGGGTAATTTTTCCTTTAACTACAAATAATTGTGACTTGAAACAAAAGCATAGGTTGAAAATGAAAAAGAAAAGTTAGCAACTGTCTGCCCGGCAATAAAACGAAACAGGTGACCCAAATGTCAGCTGTCACTGGGGAAATGCAAGCCACAGAGAATGGATAGGTTTTCCTGTGAGAAGACACAGGAGCGCAGACTCACCAAGGGCATGTTGGAGACGGCGAGGTGCCGGGGCTCCCTTCTAATCTTGATGGAGAAACTTGCTTTGAAGGCAGGCTCATCGAAGCAGGGGAAGGCCATTCTCGCTGCAGTGGGTTCAAACTGTGTTGACGCAAGTATCCTAAAATAACGGCAAATGAAATACAAACTGATCATGAAGCAGCAGGGACTCTAAAATAGGGGTCTGTCGGCTTTTTAATTCCTATAGTTACTGTAATATTGATGGATTTCACTACTAAAAAAATGTTTTACATGACAAAAGCTACTATAAGCTAAATTAAAAGACTAGTAAAAAACGGGGAAAATTCATAGAAAAGTATTTAAAGAAGAGTTCATAGCCCTAACAGATAGTGAGCTCTGAAAAATCAGTAAGAAAATACCCAACAATCAAGTGAAATCTCAGGCAAAAGTCATAAATAAGCAATTCAGAAAAGAAAAACAGATCATTAATAAACATATCACAAGGTGCTCAACTTCCTTAATCAAAGTAATGTAAATTAAAGGGAGATACCATTTTTTGGCCTCTTTGCTCTACAAAGATTGCCAATATACACTATTGGCTAGGGATGAGAAATATAACAAGGCATATCCAAAGTTTGTAGACTCTTTGACTTACCAATTTTACATCTAGGCATTTATTCTAAAAAAATAATTTACGTGGATGTTCATCAAAATGTTGCCGATACTGAAAAGTTGGAAAGAATTAAATTTCCAACCATGAGGGATTAAATAATTAATGCACAAACATATTTTAATAAAGTCATTAAAATAATACATAGTGATAGTCATTTGTATAAAACATCTTTCCAATATATTAAGTTTTTAAAAACTCCACTGTAAAAAAGAAAATATAATAATTCCATTTACATAAAATAACATATATGCATATCCGAAGAGAAGGCTAGAAAGATGTTCCCCTGAAATAGATTTATTTCAGGCGGCTATGATTGGGATACATTTTACTTGTTAAAAAATTCTTTTTGGTAGCATGTGACTTTTTTATCTCAATAAAATAACAGGGAATTAGAAAAATAAGCCAGTATAATCTACTAAAAAATTTGATTTGATTTTAAAATTTAGCTTAAAATCTCTCCAAATAAGTTCCCTCCTTAAAAAAAAGAACCAAAGTAAAGCAGGTAGGGATCCCTAAAAACGTTTTAACTGAGAGAAAAATATTGACTCTAATAGGCTGTTATGGATTGAACTCCCTACCCCCAGAAGATAGGCTGAAGTCCTAACCCCCAGTATCTGTGAATGTGATTTTATTTGGAAATAGGGTCTTTGCAGATACAATCAAGTCAAGGTGAGACGATCAGGCTGGGCCCTAATCCAATATGACTGGTGTCATATTTTATAAGATTTTATCGTCTTTTATAAGATGATAAAAATTGGGGCACAGGGAAACACAGGTAGAATAGCCAGGTGACAAAAGAGGCAGAGACAGGAGTGACGCAGCTACGAGGCAAGGAGTGCCAGGGATCCACAGCCACCCCCAGATGCTAGGAAGAGGCAAGAAAGTATCCCACCCGGAGTCTGAGCGACAGCCTGGGCTTGCCGACACCTTGATTTCAGACTCTGGCCTCCAGAACCATGGGAGAATACATTTCCGTTGTTTTCAGCTACCCAGTCTGTGGTACTTCGTTATGACAGCCTCAGGAAACCAATGCAGGCCAAGAGAATTAAAAATGTTTATTATGTCTCAGAAATCTAATTAAACAAACAAATAAGTATTTACTCTGAGAGAATTAGAGGAAAGAAAATTGGTTAAAATAGAATGAAAAATGAGATTAAAAAAGCAAGGAAAAAATCAGCCATTCTTAATACTATAAAAAAGATGCAAAAGCAAAACTGAAGAAAGTTCAACAACAAAGGGAATTTTAAAAGACAATCCATCTGAAATAATAAATTTAGTGTGTACAGCACTTGAAGCTTAAAAAAATAGAAAAAAATTACCTCACTTCCCCTTCCTCGGTTCTGTAGGTACTTTTATAAAATCCATGGAAATTCTCAGAAAGATTGCCTGCATAGTTGATGACAACTGTATACGGGAGCCCAACAAGGAGAGGCTCCGGAGCCAGGAGTGCGATTTGCTCATGAGCAGGATATTCCAGGACCCTCAGTGGTTCTTCCGACAGCCTCTCTCCAGCTCCTTGCCTGAGAGTGGCCTTAGATATCTGCAGGTGGTGACTATTCAGGATGATGGTACTCGTGGGCTGGCTGGCTGTGATTTCTACTTCCGTGGTTCCCCAGAAAGTCAGCGTGGTGAGATTTGCATGGATCATGAGATCATAATGAACTGGGATGACATGCTTGGGAAGTCGCATCTTAGTCCAAGGAAATGGTGTCCCATTACCGGCTTCTGGAGATGTAGCTTCTCTGTTCTGACACCATGAAGGAGCTGACACAGTCAAGAGAGTCAACAATGAGGGAAGGAGACATGACATGGTTGCAAGTGGCCACTCGAGAGACAGAGACACCATCTTCTTGCTCAAATCACCTAGTGGCACAAATGTATAAAAGCAACGATAAATAAATAAAAGTCATTAAGATGTCCTCCAGATAGCGTAATTTTACACAGTGTCCACCCAGCATTAATTGATATAAATGCAAACTTTCAAAAGTACTAGGTCTTTTCCTAAAAGTAAAACTACCTTCCCTATGTTATTAATTCATAGAAGAAAAAGTTTATGGTTAGCAATAATCAGTAACACTACTAGAAAGCATCATTTGGCTTTCAAAGTTTAAATTAACTCTAACAGTCCGGGCTCTTGGTTGAAAGCAACAGAACAAGCTCTGGCTGATACAGGAAGGAAAGGAGCCATCAGAGGATCCTTAGTGGCTCATGAAATGGGTCACAGAGTTGCAAGACACTTGGGAAATCAGGCTCATAAAACAGGCAAAGACAGACAGCAGGAACAGTATCAGAGAAACATCTAATCGAGCTACTGCTCCCCACCAACACTGGAACTTTGAGAAAGCTGCTCTACTGCCCTGGAAATCAGATGCTGACATTGCTGCAGCCACCACTGGAATTAGTTCTCCACTGCCCCTGCGACTTTGCATGACTTGTTTCAGCTTCAAAGGTCCAGCTTTGAAGTCCTATTGCCTGAGCTGAGGTGTGATGTCCATGCCACCAGCAGAAAAGCGGAGAAAACAAGGATCTGCACTTCTTAGCTTCTACCATGGGCAACAAGGCCTTGCTTCCCACCAAGCCTCACAAGGTAGAGAATTCCAGAAAAACAGGAAGCATAGGAAGGAGAGTTAGACGGTGAGTAGTGAGGAGGAAAAAAAGGTAAGTATTGGTAACAGTAATCTTTAATAACATCAGTGTGGCCGGGCGCGGTGGCTCACGCCTGTAATCCTGGCACTCTGGGAGGCCGAGGCGGGTGGATCGCTCAAGGTCAGGAGTTCGAGACCAGCCTGAGCAAGAGCGAGACCCCGTCTCTACTAAAAAATATAAAGAAATGATCTGGACAACTAAAAATATATACATATATATTAAAAAATGAGCCAGACATGGTGGCGCATGCCTGTAGTCCCAGCTACTCAGGAGGCTGAGGCAGGAGGATCGCTTGAGCCCAGGAGTTTGAGGTTGCTGTGAGCTAAGCTGACGCCACGGCACTCTAGCCAGGGCAACAGAGCAAGACGCTGTCTCAAAAAAATAAATAAGTAAATAACATCAGTGTCATCATCAAATTGTCATGCCAAAAGTCAATTAAATATTTATTTAGCCAGGAATGACTTAACGAGTTTAATTTTCCTGGTAGTTTGTGACAAACATATCTGTCATCTGGATTCTCTCTTACAATCGTCCAACAAGGCTGTGTGCTGAGTACTGTGTGGGATATGATAACACACACGACACTGACCCCACCCTCGAGGACCTCAAACTCAGGAAGAACAGAAAACATTCATGTGCAAATAATAAAACACAACACAGAAAGTGTGGAGCATTTGAAAATAATACTAAAAGAAGGTGTTGGGAAGAATGGAATGATATTTCCAATGAGAGAGAGTGCCTCTGGCTGCAGTGACTCCTCAGGATGCCTTCACATATTTGACCATGGCCTGGAAGGACAGTTTAGATTTGGAAATGGGGAAAGCATTAATGGCATCACAGGTGGAGCAAATTGAGCAGGAGCTAAAGCACTTAGCGAGGAAGTACAAGGCTCTTCAGGCAACTGACGTGGACAGAAGGGAACCCAGGAGGACTTGATGGAGAATGATTATCTGCAAGGCAATGAGGGGAGTAATTCCAATATCAGGCTCAAAGCATGCGGAAGTCATGCTGCAGACTATATTTTGTACTTCATTTTAAAAGCCACAGGACATAAAAGCAATGTGAATTTGAAGGGATCTGGCAATCCACTTTGCCAAGATTCAAGCAAAGTTCTTTCTTTTCCTTACACAAACTCACCACTCTAATGGGTGTTTGCCAGGAGGGACCCCTGCCAGGTGAGCTGAGTAATTGGCCCTAATTCACTTAAACTCCCCTGGCTCCTGGACATTCAGATGGGATGAGAAAAGTGGTAACCCAACAAAGTGGATCCCTCGAAATGATTATGGTACAGAGGATTCTCCCTCTCTTAGATGTCAGGTTCTTAATTGTAGCTGCATATTAACATTATCTAGGAAGCTTTTAAAATTTTTGATGCCTAGATCCCTACTGATACCATTAACCTGGAATCTATGGTGATAAGATCAGGGCATCAATTTTTTTTTAACTTCTCAGAGATTCTACTGAGGAACCAAGGTTGAGAAGCTCCAACATAATCCTTGCCAGACCCTGGCCTTACCCCTTGAACCCCATGTGATGGGACACTACTTCAAGGCAATGGCTGACATGGTCTCCTCACCCCTCACTTTCCATCCTGCTCCCTTCCCAAACACGCAGATCAGATTGCCTCCCTCCTCCTTCCCTGTGGAGTGGATCTGGACGTTAGATAGAAAGGATCGTACACCGTAGAGATAGTCAAACTCAGAGACCAATTAAAGGATGCTTTCAGCCACAAAGGAGTGGAGCAATATGGAGATGAAAGCTTAGATACCAATACGGTAAAGAGTTCCTGCCCCTACCTCCTCAGGCAGAATCCCAGGGCAGGGGCAGAATGATGGATTTCCACTGAGGTTGGGGAAGCAGAGAGTAAAAGCAACTGTATCCTGCTTCCACCTGGAATTTCTGATAGCAGCAGCTTAGTGGGCTTAGCCCTCACCCCAAGATAGTAGAGGGCTCCATGCAGGTGGCAGGTTCAAGCATGCAAGGACTCTGGAAGTCCCCAAGCGTTCTCCAACAGCCCAAGACGAAGGAGATCTAAAAATTCCAACTGGTTCTGAGCTAACAAGCCCACAGGCTGCTGAGGGGTTGGTGGTGGGACCTCACATCAAAGGCTTTGCAGGGTTGGGTCCATGAAGGGGCTGTGTCTCAAGGAGGATACAGTGCCGGAAACCAAAATGGGACATGTAATGTAGACAGTGTAAATGTCAGAATTCATTCACCCACATTCAATGGATAAATGATGCAAACTTCCATAAATACTAGGTCTTTCCTAAGAGGAAAACTGCCTGCCTTGTATCCTTGATTTAACTAGGAGAAGGAAGTTTACAATCAGCAAAAAACCACTAAAATCCACTAAATTTTGTCTTCTATTGAACTCTAGGCAGAATTCTTAGAACCTGTAACACATTAGTGAACTTAATTTTCTACATGTCTATTTCTCTTTACTAAATTATAAGCTACCCAAGGCAGGGATTATGTCTTACTGGTCTGGTCTTTCTGGTCATAGACATTTCACTGAATGTTTAAGACTCAAAGATTGAGATGTAGTCTTCTCTCCTAAAGTCACCAGACTGAGCGATTTCCCTGAAACACAGTTCTACAAAGGCTTCTCTCCCCCGCTAGCCTTCTCAAAACACAAATCCACTATATGCATCCTAGGATTTGCTATGGGTTTTTGACTGTTCCCAAAATGTGACCAATACTTTCTCTATCCACATCTTTGCTCAACATGTCTATCCATATCTCTGCTCAAGGACTCCCTCCACCTCAACAACTTTCTCCCATCTTTCAAGTTCCAACTCAAATGAGACATGCCTGGGAACCCTTCCTTGAATATTCCAGGCACAAGGGACTTCTTCTTCCTTTGAAACTCACGGGACTTTCTTTGTTCCTCTCATGGCATCTTATGGCACCCTGCATCAAAATACTATAACTGATGCACTTGTAATACCTTCCCTATTATGTTATAAACTCTTGGAAACAAGGCTGTATTTATCTCTGCATTGCACCTATAACTATATCTTGCACACAAGAGGGGCTTGATAAAAACTGAGTGTAATGAATCAAGGATTTCACTGAGAAAATTCTCTAAATCCCCGACAATAGAATATAACCAAGATTTTGTGATCATGTTCCAGTGTGTTTAGCTCTTCCCCAGAAAAATTAGCTCTTGTCTGGCTTCACTTCTAATAGTAAGTGTTTCAATTTGAAACAGGGCATTTCATGGTTCTGACTGGTCTCCTAGAGTCAAGTTTTGTTAACAATTTTCTAAAGGGGATGCAGTTTAAAAAAAAAAAAAAAGGCTCTCAGAAACAGTAGTCTATTCAATATAAGCAGCTCCTTTCCAAGAAAAGTACAATTCTTTTTGAAGTAAAACTCCATGGCAAGGAGGAATAAGAACTAACATTTACTAAGCTCCTCCAAAGTGCCAGGCACTTTACACAGTCTCTCACTCTAATAGCCTATTTTCCCTGTTCTGAGGTGAGGAAGCAACTGAAGCAAAGAAACATTCATGTACCTTTGTCAAGTTCACATAACTAGTTGGAATGCAATACAAGTCTGTGTGATTATAAACTCCCTGCTTTTTCTGCTTCACCAAGATCTCATACCTTTGTGCTTTCACTTTCTGATTTCCTCCTATATGACACTCTCCTCATTTTTCCTTTGCATGTTACCAAGACTCACATTGTTTTATTTAAGAACTCCAAGTAGTAGTCTCTGACATTTTTCTACAAATGTGGTTTTATAATTTTATATGTGTATATATATATAACTATACAATAATATATATATTAGGCTTACAGTCAGAAAAGAAAACCGAGGTTCTTGTTCTGCCACCTACTGTGCAAGTTATTTAATACAAGTTTCATTTTCCTCACGTGTGAAATGAGATGATAATAATAATACCTCTCTCATGGATTGTTATAAAGACCAAATGAGTAAAAACATTTTCGATTGTTCATTCCGCAAATATTTATTGAGAGCCTATTATGTGCCAGGAGTTTAGCTGGGTACTAGCAATACAAGACAGCACAGGTCCCTGACATCAAAGAGCTAGAAAGTGGAGATTTTTAACAAGGTTACACAAATATATATATTAATAGTTACCAGCTGTGATTAGAGCTACGAAGGAAAACACACACACTGAAAGAGAATAACAGCACACCAGTTTACATCACAGGCTCTTTGAGGACATTTTAGCTGAGACTTAAAATACAAGTTAACTAAGAAGAGAGGCAGCAGGAGAGTGTTCCAGACAGAGGGAATAGCAATCATTTTGCAAGCTCAGAGGCCGTAGAGAGCACTGGCTATGAAGGCCAGTGAACTTGAAACACAAGTTCAAGCAAAAGATGCACCTGGAGAGGCGGGCAGGGGCCAGACCACCACACATTCTTATAGGCATGTTAAGGATTTTGGATAACATCCTAAGTGCAATGAGAAGCCATTGGAAGAATTTTGAGCTAGGTCAACTTAGGATCCAGTTCACATTGTAAGAAAATTACCCTAGTTGCTGTGTGGAGAGTGGAAGATTGGAAAGCAGCAAGAGTGAAGGCCACGAGACCAGTTAGAAAGTAGTCTAGACCAAGCAGGCTAGTGGCTTGTCCTGGGGTGGTGTGGAGAGACAGGGAGAATGAGAGTGCATGCAAGAGAGCGTGCACACACTACGGATGGGTTCAACATCTATATCTAGGGTAGACTGGAAGTGGGGGATGAGGGAGGGGACAGTATCAGGGATGGCTGCCTGGTTTCTAGAATGAACACAGGTGCCTTTTATCAAGATGGAGAAGACCAGAGGTGAAACATTTAAAAGAGAGAAGGAATCTTCGGTTCATTTTTAAAAGTATGTTTGTGATGTTCATGAGATATCCAAAGGGAAATATCAAGCAGGCTGTTGAATACACAGGTTTAGAGCGTGGAGATAAGGGTTTTAAAGGACTTTCCTGTACTATACTCCTTAAATGTTTTAAAAAGTATTTTCCTTTGACCTCTGATCAAACTAAACCACCTTCCACAGTCAATGTCGCCAAAGTGTAGCAGACTTTGCCACCCAACTTTAATTCACAGCCAGGAAGAGTCCAAGATATTTTAAGAACCTTACTTAGGCTGCCTTTGATGATTCTGACTTTTCCCACTCACCATGGAAGTCAGGGGCAACTGGTCAGCCTTTCCCTTTATTGGGACACTATGGAACACAGATCAAGAAGCAATGGAAACGTTCTTCCAAAATTTTCTACACAATGAAATTAACAAGCACTGATAATTGCTTGTCACTGCTGATAAATAATAAAAATGTTGAATTAATTTGAAAACGTTAACATACTCAAGCCCCACCTGAAAATGTGCTGCTTATCAATTTAATTCCAAATCCCTGAGGGAAAAGATAACTCTAACCAATGTTTTGAAGTAATTTTTTTTAATGGTTGACTATGCGCTGAGTTGAGAGCAAATACTCTTATACATTTAATAGAAAACAGAGCATTTCTTCCTGAACCTAGCCCACACAAAGAACTCCACCAACAGTGAGGAAGTGTCTGCTCTTCCCCTTACTCTCATGAAATTAACTTGCTGGCCCACCTGGCGAGGCACCCAGAGAGAAAACTCAACAGGAGAGCTTTATCTGAATAAAACCGTGCTAGAGCCAGCGCGAAGTGTGGAGAGAGAATTGCTGCCAAGAAGCAGAGGAGCAACAGGGAGGGAACTGACCTTTAGGACACTTGCGTCCCGCGGAGGACACAACACCCCACCCCCACCCCCACCAGCAGTTAACCCAAAGCCACGTTCGTTTCTCCGGGAGCTATCAGCCAGGTGCCCTCCTTGGCCTAACCTGCTGTCCACCCGCCCCTCCCTCTGGCCCTACGCGGGAGTTGGTGGCCTGCGCGGCTGGCAGGAGTCCAGCGGCGAGGCGGCGCGCGGAGGGAGCTCCTGCGGGCAGACAGTGGCGCGACCCGCAGAGCGCGCGGAATAGGCGGGCCGCCCATGCGCCCATCACCCGCCGCGCTCCCTGCGGACTCGGGCCCAGCCCAGCGACTCCCCTCGCCCAGCCTCGTGCCCGCCACCCTGCTCTCCGCGCCCCAGGCCCTCGGCCCCCCGGCGGGCCCAAGGAAGGGGCCAGTGCCGCGTTCTCCTCTTTCCGGGAGGGCGCGCAGTACCTGGGGTCTGGGGCCGGCTCTCCCTCGCGCCGCCGCCGCCGCCTGCCTCGCAGCCCGGGACCGAAAGTGAAAGTGGAGCCCGGAGTGCGGCAGGCGGGCAGGCGCGGAGGGGCGCGTCGGCCCGAGCCCTAGCGGCTCCCCTGGCTGAGGCGGGAGCTGGGGAAGGGGATACCCGGGAGGGGGACCGATTAAGGGAGGCCGCCGCTCCCAAGACGGGGATTCGAGTCGTAAATGAGCGCTGTAGGCCTGGGAAGCTGCGGGGCTGCAATGCAGGGGACCGGGCGGGAAGAGCACCCCTTTCTGAACGCGGATCTTTTCTCTGTGTGTGTCTTTTGAGATGGTTTTTTCATTGGTTAGCCATTAGCGTTGCCGGGGCTCGGCGCACCCAGGAGAGGGCCAGTGCTCCGGCTGGGGACCAAGGCTGGGCAGCAGCTCGCCAGTCCACCAAGCATGGATGGGCTCGGCGCCCATTGGAGTCAGAAGGTGTCCATCATCTCGCTTCTGCAAATGAGCTGAGAGCGCTTGGCCCGCCTCAGGAAGAAGCCGGAACCGCTGAAGTACTCAGTTGTGAAAAAATGCTGAGCGCTCTCGCGTTTCAGTGGAGGTGGCTGTAGTAGGAGGTGCTGCAGAGCAGGAGGGCGGATTGCTGATGGCCCAGAACTTCCCTACCACTACGAGGGACACTGTACCCCGAGGATTGGCTGCTTCCAACATTAAGACGTTCCCCTGATTTTTCAAAGCAAATGATCAATTCTTCACGTCCTTTAGAACATTCAAGCCTGGATGAAATGTCCAAAAAGCTCGTCTTCAGATAGTTAATGGTAAATGGGGGAACAAGCCAAGAAAACACGTTAAAACTAACCAAGTGCTACACGTTGGTGAGTGGACCATCATCCCTGTGGAAGCAAGACCCTTTTCATGCTGTTCTCGGGCTTCTTCCTCCCACTTCCTTACTAGCCTTCTTCCTTTTGACAACGTGATTCCAAGACACTGGAGCAGTATTTCTCAGCATTTTTTTTTTTTTTTCAATCTTAAGCCTCCTTTTGAAAACTGTAACATTTAGTTCTTCATATTCTCTCCAGTTAAGAACATTCTATAATGTAAAAGTTAAACACCCTGTTCCCAGACTCAACCAGGGTGGGATCAAGGGAAGCTTTTTCACTAAAATGTAATGAGAAATGAGAACTTTGGGATCTGGTAATTTCTGCATGTTCAGAATATGGCAGGAGGTATCACGAGATACTATAGCTATCGCCTCCAAGACCTCCAGGCATCTCGAGTGCTCCCAGTTTACTCAAGATTAGAACTTGTTGTCCATTGAATGCATACGTTTCTTTGCTTTTATATTTATGATTTTGGATGTGATGGTTTTCCTTTAATTTCTAGTAAGTGTGTGTGTGTTTCTTGAAGTTCAGGATGGCAGGAGCAAATGCACCAAACAGACTGGAGGCTGATAGCAGAAGACTGTTGAGGCCTGTTGAGGCGGGGAGGGACAGAACTGAGCTGAGTGCAAGAAGAGAGCTGAGACCAACGCCTCCCTCCACGCTGGTGGTTTGCAAGCTCACCCTGGCCCAGACTTTAGCCTCAGTCGCACTGGCCATGATTTCCTCTTCAGAGTTCAAGTGCACCTCAAGCAGTGATACGCCAGAGAATTTGACAGTATTCCCTTCTAGTTTCAAAGCCCTAGCAGGGTTTTAGGGGATGCAAATCCTGGAGTAAGGACTGTAAGGATTCCTAGTTGTAGAGTCTGTGAGATCAAAAGCGGAAACTATCGAGCTTAGAAATGGTTAGAATGGAACAGAGAGAGAAAGGGTGCCTCGGTTTATTGATTCCCTACCAACTGTTAGATACTGTGATAAATGCTAGCCATATGCATATGTGTATAATTTTTTCAGCCATCCTGTAACGTAGGCATTATGTTTTATAGATGAGAAAAGTGAGACAGGTTGGCAATTTGCTCAAAGTCAAAGAGTAAATAAATAGTGAAACCTATTTTGTCCCTAAGTAGGTCTATTTGACTCCAAAATGCATGGTTTTCCACTGAATCACACCATTCCCTCAGTGAGCTGTTGTTCACTCCCTCCCCCTCTTCACCCGGGCGCGTTTCGCTCAGTGCTTCTAGCTTCCTTTCTCCGGCCAGCCCCTGTGAATTTCCCCGCCTGAAAAAACTTCCTGGGGTCCCCAAATTTCCTTTCCTCGGGTATTAGTCTATGCTGCTGTAACAAAGTAACCCCAGAATACGAATGGTTTAAGAACACAAAGCTTTATTTCTCACTCATGGTTAGGCAGGGCCTATGGGAGACAGAGGGCTGACCATCTCTGGCTGACGTTCTGAAGCCGTTGGCCTTCTCCATCACAGTGCCACGAAGAGGGAGTGCAGAGAGTTACGCATCAGCTTTTTACCACCTCAGTGCTGAGTAACATACACCACTTCCACTCACATGTCATTGCCCAGAACGAGGTGGGGTGGCTAAGCACTCATAGCGTTGTGTACTGTGTGTGCAGCGTAGTAGGGTCAGGTGAGCCCATCTGTTGCCTCGGCGCCTCAGCGTCCTTAGTCCCAGACGTGAGCCAGGGAATGGGGCAGGCCCTCCTCAAGTGCAAGCCATTGAAACATGTACCACTTCGGGCTATTACCAACTTTTTTTTTTTTTACACTGGATTGCAGATACTATCAAGTGGTGTCCAATTTTGCTCTGATCGATTCAGTTCCCCCTTCATTAGTCAATATCAGCAATTGGCTCATTTCTTCTGTTTTGCTGCCAAAGTTGCTGCTATTTTAATCATATTACTACTCTTTTAGGTGTAAAATCTTAGAATCATGATGTAGAAAACAGACAAAAGCAGGGCTGCTCTCATGAAAGGGGGCAGCTGCACCGGTTCAGCCTTGCCCACTGCCGCGCCCCCGCCAACACCTACAGTACTGTGGTCCCTGGGCCGCTTCCACAGGCTCTAGGGTCCATAGAACTCAATTTTTTAAAAAATACAACAGAGCTGTTTTTTAAATTTCAAAATATTAAGGAGGTGCAAATGTTTTTGTTTCATGGATACCTTTTATTTTAAAAATTAATAATAGTGTCCCCCCTTCTTGATAAAGACGATGACATTTTTTTCCTATGTGCCAAATTCCAGGACAGGCCTGCTCAACAACACCTATTCAATTTTATTAATAATCAGAACAGAGAAGAAGGTATAGGTGCCAAGTTGAAAGACTGTTTCAAAGCAGGCCACTGAGCTTATGACAGCTAAGAAAGTCCTTTGAAATGCCACGGTTTGAAAGCATTTACATACACTCTATCTCGCTGGCTCCTCACGGAGTATGTGTGTAGGTGGCTTATAGCTCCATTTTTCTAGAATGAGGAAACAGAGGATTTGAGAAGGTAAGTGACCTTCTCCACCACCTGGAGAGAACCTGCTTTAGATTGAAGCCAATTCAAAGGAAAGCAGAGTTAACAGGAATAGAATAACACCATTGAAGCCCTCAGATCCAGTTGTCCTGAGCCAGCCCAGCCTTTGGACTATCCAGTCAGGAGTGCCAGCAAATTCCTTTTTGACTTAGTCAGTTGGAATCAGGCTTCAGAAAGAGTCCCGAGTCACCCCATGACAGAACACTATAGGAGGGAGCAAGGGATGCCAGCTTCTGTAGGAACAACTGGAGTTATTGAGTGACCTGTTGAACTTCTAGAACTGCTGGGTCCTGAAGAACGTTCTAGATGTCACGAGGACTGATCACATGTTTCCCATTTTCCCCACCTCCCCAGGCTTTTATTTCGTAAAACACTGCCACCCAAGGTAATCTGAGCATGCCTTCCGTTCCTGCAGCCCGGCAGAACCCAGGAAATCCACCCTTCTTCGTCTCTCCTCGGTAGGGACAGGGCCCATCTTCTGCTCTCTGGCCAGCAGTGTGTATTCCTGCTGTTTTCCCTTTGCTCACTTCAACAAGGTGGTAAATCACCATAACACTTTTTTTTTAAATTTGCATTTCTTTCATCACTAATAAGATTGAACACATACAGTGAATACAGATTGATTAGATGCTTTTGCTATTTATTTTCTTTTTGAGAAATTTATGTTTATATTTGTTGCCAATTTATCTGCTAAATTGGGCAGCTGCTGCCACAATTGCTGGTTCCAGAACCACCTCACATATACTACATTCTGTCCCAGCAAATGAATAGCTCAAGTGCTGCCTCTCTCCCCCTGAACTCAGTTCCAAAGTCAAGTCTCCCGCGAGTGCTTCAATCTGGCAGAGCCTAAAGCACATCCAGAAGCGAGGAGTATGGGGTCTGGAAGACAGTGTTTGCTTTCCAGCCTCGGCAGTAGTGTGAGAAATTCTGAAAAGAGGTTGGAAAAGACGCTGCATGTGCCAATCCAGTATCCGCCACAAATGTTAAACTGTATTGAGGCTGAACAAATAAAAAAGAAATAATACAGTTATAAGGAGGCCTCAAGTAATTCTGATTGCTGTTACGAACAAAAAGATGTTGGCAAATCAATTGTAGATTTACGTTGTGAGAGGCATGGGGCACTTGAGTGTGAGATGTATATTTAACTTTGTGACGTAAGCACGTTGCCAAAAATCAATCAAGTTACCGTCTGGTATCTTTGGAATGTCTCTAGGGGCTTTCTTTTTCTTTTGTCTGTTCAACCCTCCCCGCTCCTCTCCTCATAAGTGAATGAATAGTCACATTTCTTAGTCTCAGTCTGGGATGAACATAGCCCCTCCACTCTCTGGCCATAGTGATTAGGCCAAGGATTGGCACACGACCAAAGCCAAACCAACCGGAGTCCTTGGCCAGCATTGTTCTGGCTGCAGCCAACAAAAAAGCCCCTCTTTTTTCTTTATGTTCCCAATTCTATGAGAATGTGGCCTTAGAGTTAATGGCCAGGTTCGCACTACGGGTGATAGCCAAGGAAGAAAAAAGAAATGAGAGGCTGAGTTTGAGAGACTCCTTTGTTGTACACATTTTCTGACTTAACCCTTAATTAAGGCCTGGAACTACCCCCTTCCTACAGCTTCTTCAATTCTGTGAGGCCTCCAGCATCCTTCTCATAAATCCTCCCTTTTAGATTAAGATAGTTTTATTGAGTTGAGAATCAGTGGCATTTAATTTTAAGAGTCGTAAAGAGTCACAGTCTCAATTTTACAACCTACTATTCCACTGCTCACTTGAAGGAAGGTAGTGTCTTTTGTGTCCATGGGAAAAGTGATTTTTTTTTTTTTTTTTCGCTTTGCTTTCCCATACATTGCTTGTGCGGGGAAACACATTCCAATGACGTCTGAACCTGAACCACATTTCTAATCAGCCAACTTGATGTAAGTGGTTCTGTAATATCACTCATTTCAGACTCCATTGTGTAAAAGCCTCATTGACAACTGCTGCCACGTAATTATCATGTTTTCATTCAACAATCACCAGCTGTGTAGTCTGGTGAGTCCCAGATAATTTCTCTAGCAATGGGGAAAAGCCACAGAAAAATTCCTGTGAGACCAGGAAGGAGAGTCCATGGCTCCATGGGCTGTGTGAGAGAGAGAGAGAGAGAGAGAGAGAGAGAGAGAGAGAGACAGAGAGAGGGAGGGAGGGAGGGAGGGAGAGAGAGAGAGAGAGAGAGAGAGAGAGAGAGAGAGAGAGGGAGAGATGTGTGACAGAGAGAGGGGAAACAAAACTTTTCCTACCAATAACACTCAGGTGTGTTTCTTTTGCTTGCCTTGAAAGTGTCTTCAATACTTAGCTATACCATAAGTTTGAAAAGACAAAAACCTTATTCTGGGATTGTTCTTTTCAAACACTATAGGACCACACCAGATCAGCATTTAGAAATATGCCATACAAAATAATCACGCTCAAGGAGAGTTTAGGGGAAAATTCTCAGGATTGATGTGTACCTGTCCAAACACTGCACATTCAGCACAGTATTCTAATATTTTGTGAGTGATGTCATCACCCTCCAAGATATCATCAAAAGATTGAGCAATAGCCTTTGAGCAGTCATGGCTTTAATAATCATGGTTTTGACTATTTGGGGGTGACTTGAATGTCTAGAACTTGCATAGTTTGTAATTTTGCAGAGGCATAAATTAGAATTGCATGAACTGATGTGAGAGCAGGAGCCACTTGAGCTGGGAGTGTGCCTGCCTACTGATCAGAGTTCGCACTCCAACCCAACTCCGTGTTCTCTATTCATCATCACAGACACGGTCACTCTCTGAAGTGATAATATCTCAAAAGAGAAACAAGCTGCATTACTACAATTTTGTTAAAGATCTTGAAAGGATCACTCAAAGTTTTAAAGTTCATTTTACTGCATTTTATGAGAGAAAATATATACTCAAATGGTATTTCAGATTTAGGTCTTGGGAAACAGTCTTGTAAAAGTCTGCTGTAACTAAACATTACTAGTCCTTAAACTGTTGAGGATCATATAATCCATGAAAAAGACCGTATAATTTTTTAGCGAGTGCTATAAAATTGCTACTAATTCCGAAAATGAGATTTTCTTTCATTTGTCTTTTTTTAAAAGAGCCATGTTCTTTGCCAAGTGGCAAACACGTAAATGCTGATTAGTTAGTTGCCAGGTCAAATGTTCTTTTCTCATTCTTTATCCTATGAGGTTTTGTACAATATCTGATATTACTTATAACCTCTTCCTTCTTGTATTCTCTCAGCTCCCTTGGCTTTAGAGATATCGCTGTCATAGTAATAACTCCCAATTTATTTATTTACTTACTCTGATTTCTCTCCTAAGCTCTAGATCTATACAAACACCACATACTCAGGAGATTTCTCTTGGATGTCTGTATCAGTTAGGGTTCTCCAGAGAAATAGAACTAATAAAAGATAGATAGATAGAGATTGATTGATTGATTTTAAGGAATTTGCTCATGCGATTGTGGGAACTGGCAAGTCCAAAATTTGCAGGATAGGGCAGCAGGCTAGAGAAACCAAGAGAAGAGTAGAGGCTGCAGTCTGGAGTCCAAAGGCAGTCTGGAGGCAGAACTCCCTCTTGGTCAGGGAAGCTCAGTCTTTTCCCTGAAGACCTTTAATTGATTGGATAAGGCTCTCCCACATTGTGGAGGATGATCTGCTCCACTTAAAGTCTACTGATTTAAAGTGAATCACACTAAAAAATACCCTAGCAGCATCTAGACTAGTATTTGATCAAATACATGGGTACAGTAGCCTAGCTAAGTTGACACATAAAATCAACCATCTCGATGTTGTGTAAACACTTTAACTTCGACAGACTCCAGAAGAAACTGCCCTCATTCCTCTCAAACTCATAATCTCCTTCGTTTCCCCTTCCTGTTGGCAGAAAGGGGGATGTAGGATGTAGGAGAAAGGCAGATCTGGGCATTCAGTCTGATGAGACCCAGAGGAAGCGCAGGAGAAGGCAAGGGCAAGGGGCAAAGGTATTCCTGACCTTACCTGTGACCAGGTACTGGCAGTCGTGTCCCAGATGAGGAAAGAGTGCCGAAGTCAAAGCAAGTACACCTAGGTGCTCAATGACAACTAGATGAGATACATAGTCAACAAAAGAGACGTCATGGCAGCAGGGAATCTGAGACTGGTCAGAGCATGATTGGCCCAGAGGGAGCACGCCAATAATAAGAACTAGTAGGTATTGAGCAATTTCGTGTCTCAGGCACTTTATATGAAACATGTCATTTAATTCTTACAGCAACACTATGAAGTAAGTAATATGATCATTTCCATTTCAAATATAAGAAAACTGAAACTCTGAAAGATAAGTAACTTGTAGGGTACAGATCTAGGAAGCTATAGAGCCTGGTTAGTGGTGGGGCCAGGTTGAATTCCAGAAGTGAATTCTGCCTTTCAAATCTTTCCTGGTGTGGGTTTATTCATGTGTCGTATTTATTTAAAATGGATCAGGGAGGGGCAGACTATTCCAACTGTGAGTATTGTCTTGCTTTCTACCCGGCCACCCAAGCTAGAGTGTCTTGAGCCTCTGCCTTCCTCTCCGTTCCTCTTGCTTCTAATCAGCCTTCAGTCATCTCTTATAGAGCCTCTTAACTAGTATTTAATTTGTAATCTCTTCCCCCTCTTTAAACTGCTTTGCATACTGTCACCTGTCTAAACTGCCTTCCCAAACTAGCAGGTCCCGGAAATATAAATCAGGAAGCCAGAGTTTGGCAAAGAATTAAGATAGAGCAACTTTTGTCATGAGAAAGGAAAAAAGAAGGTAAGCAGAATCAAAAACATTGCTCAGGAACAAAGGTGGGCCCAGAAACCTAAATAAAGTCCAGAGAGGGTATCATTCCAAATGGATTCAAGCAGGGATGCAAGAATTGTGTCTTAGACAGTATAATGGTAAATTTTATGGGTCAACTTGACTGGACTAAGAGATGCCAGATAGCTCATAAAACATTATTTCTGGGTGTTCCCTAAACCCAGAGATTATAATCTTAATCAGTAGACTGGGTGAAGAAGATCCACCCTCACTGACATGTGTAGGCATCATCCAATCTGGTGAGGGCCTGAATAGAAAAAGGCTGAACAAAAAGGCTGAGGAAGGGCAAATTCTCTCCCTTCTTGAGCTGGAACATCCATCTTCTCCTGCTCACAGACATTGGAGCTCCTATTTTTCTGGCCTTCAGACTTAAGACTTATGCACGCATCCCCAGCCACACCCCACCCCTGGCTCTCAGGCCTTTGGCCTCAGACTGGGAGTTACACCATTGGCTCCCTGGTTCTCAAGCCTTGGGAGTCAGAATGAATTCCACCACTGGCTTTACTGGTTCTCCAGCTTGCAAATAGCACATCACAGGACTTTTTGCCTCCATAATTTGCACGAGCCAACACCCATAATAATTCTCCTCTTATATGTATGTATATATATATCCTTTGACTCTGTTTTTCTAGAGGATCCTGACTAATACAAGCAGAGAAACTATAGTTAGATTCAGCCAGGTAAACAAATTGAGGAAGAGTACGAATAGAAGTTGTCACATATATTTATATATGCTATATATCATTATATGTGTTATATAACATATGTAAGTTAATATATGTGATAAGTTATCATATATATCTATATCACATGTAGCAGTTATAGTCACATAGAAGTGTGAATGTAAGTGATTTCTTATGAGACTTTAGATGGGAAGAGACAGATGCTCTTAAGGGCACTGTGTTAGTTTTCTATGCCATAAATTGCCACAAACTGAATAACTCAACACACATTTATTATCTCATAGTTTCTGAGAGTCTGGAGTCAGGCATAGCTTAGATGGGTCCTCTGCTTAGGGTCATTTAAGGCTTCAATCAAGGTGTCATGTAGGGCTGTGATCTCATCTGAGGCTTGACTGGAGAAGGATCCACTTTCAATCTTACTCACGTTGTTGGTAGAATTCAGTTCCTTGAGGTTGTAGGACAGAGCACTTCAGTTTCTTGCTGGCTTTTGACTGGAGGCCACCCCCATCTCCTAGAGGCCACCTGCAGTTCTTTGCCTTGTGGGATCCCCAACATAGCTGCCCACTTCCTCAAGGCCAGCAAGGGAGAGAGACTCCATTAGGGCGAGCCTTACAATCTCATGTGACACAACCATGTAATCACATATATCCTGTCACCTTTGCCATACTCTGTTTGTTAGAAATAAGTGACAGGTCCAACCCACACTCAAGGAGGAGTGAACACATGAGAACATAGACACCAGGAGGTATGGACTATGGGAGGTATCTTAAGAGTCTATTCAACACAGGCACCAAAAATTTTTGACACAATTTCTCATTTTTCTGCTTCTCACCATTTCCACTGACATCCCCCTCATTTAGGTCCACACTATTTCCTGCATAGATACTACAATAGCCTCTAAATTCTCCTCATTTCTGTACTTGTCTCCTTATAATCCATTCCCCACAGCATACAAAGATGTCTTCTTAAAATGAGCAAGAATCCTAGTCCCTCATTCAAGTGTACAAGAAATATAACATTTTATTTTATTTAAATTAATAAATTCTATCCTAAGCTCCTACCCTGCCAAACCCTATGTATGTGATGTATGAATTTCTTTATCCTTCTCCACAATTTCACAGACAGAAGATTTGTTTGTACTGTAGATCTTAGCAACCTCAGCATATGATTTTTTTTCTTTGGTTTACTAAGTCAAGAACTTTCAACTTTTCACTTAAAGAAAGTACTTAATGCTTCTATTTTGCATAGCCAAATTGCCAGCATCACTACTCTTGCACCATGGAGCCATTATTCTGCAAAATAAGGGCTACTTGAACACAAGCACTGCAATACCATGACAGCTGCTCTGATAACTTAGATGGCTATTAAGTGGCTGATGGGTAGGCGGTGTAGACATCCATCTGGGATACGCTGGGCAAAGGGGGAGATTCATGTCCTGGGTGGGACACAGCAGGAGGCTTCCTCATGCTACTCAGAACAGTACACATTTTAAAACTTACAAATTGTCTATTTCTGGAATTTTCTATTTAATATTTTTAGACAGCAGTTGACCATGAGTAACTGAAACCATGGAAAGTGAAATCGCAGATAAGCGGGGACCCCTTTATTTGTACCCAAAGCTGGATGTTCAAATGTTCAGCCAAGTCCACTTGAGAACACAAATTACCTCGGAAACCAGATTCCTCAGGCACTCTCCTGGCAGCCTGGTTTGGGGGCTCAGATTTCTGCCTCTGCTGTGGGTCTTGGTCAAACCTGGACTAGGATTCAAATGTCTCTTCTGCCGACCCAGGAGTTTTGTCTCCACACAAAAATTGCGTCCTATCTTCCTGCTTAACACCCCTCAATGGCTTCTCTTGACACTTCGCAAGGTCTATAAGGCCCTACGTGCTCTAACTTCTGTCTACTGTTCCAAACGATCTCATAGCTCTTTTCTCTTTGCTAAGTTTCCACCATGCTGACCTTTCATTTCCACAAGCACTAAGCAGTTTTCTGCCTCACACATGCTATTCTCTCCCTTGGAAACTCTGGAAAAGCCTGGAAAACTCTCTCTCCTTGCCAACAATTGGATTTCAACTTAAATGTTACTTTCCCTACCATCTTCTCAAAAAGTGGTCACATGCCCTTAATTCTTTAACACAGCTCTAATCATAAAATTTTTTATTCCTTTTGAAAATCTTTTCTATTTACTTGGTCATTGTTCAGTCTCCTTAGCTAGTTTTCAGTTCCCTGAGGCCAGAATTTAGGTCTCTCTTTTTCTAAGCACTGCGTTCTCTCCCCACATACATTTTATTAGGTTGTATTTTCATTTCACTTCATTCAAAATACTTTTTAATTTCTTGAAACATCTTTTTTGACCCATGTGTTATTTAGAAGTATGTTGCTTAGTCTTCATATATTGGGGGATTTTCTGACTATCTTTCTAGTATAATTCCATTGGTCTGAGAGCATACTTTGTATAATATCTATTCTTTTAAATTTGTGAAGGTGTGTTTTATGGCCCAGAATGTGATCTCTCTTGGCAAATGTTCTATGTGAACCAGAGAATGTGTGTTATGTTGTTGTTGGATGAAGTATTCTGTCAATGTCAGTTAGATCCAATTGGTTGATGGTTATGTCTCTCTTTTTCACCATTGAATGCCCAGGATCTAACAGAGAATTTTGCCTACAGAATGTGCTCCATAAATATTTATTGAATACAAGGAGGGAAGAAGAGCATGAGGACAGGAAGAATGGATACAGAGATGTTACACATTACTCCCCCAATTAAAAGCTTTCAATGGTTCACTATAATCTGTCCATTGTAACTGTTTTTCCTTCTACTTGGTAACAATATTTTACAATCTATTTACTGTATTTCTTATGTTGTAACACACACAAGTATCTTATGTACCGCTGTAAAAGAAAAAATAAATGCTGCCAGTAAAATCATGATATGTCATCAATTTCAAAGATGTTTAAATATGAAAAAACTTGATTCATAGAGTTGGTGAAATATTGTGGTTAGCTAAAGTTTGTCTTACCTGCTGGAAGTATCCATAGCTTATTTATCTTTGTATCTCCAGCACCACACATTGCACATGGCATAGGTGCTCAATAACATTAGTTTAGTTATTTAATTTGTTGCTTATTCCATACCATCAGCTGCTTGGCTTTCCTTCATTCTGCATCCCTGATACCTCCTATTCTCTAGTGCTGTTGGTGTTCTTAACCAGTCATAAATTTTAATTTCTTTTGAAATGCCTTTGATGCATGAAATTCTGACTCTTTTTTCACTTTTCTCATGAATATGATGCGGAGACTGTTAGCTACATTACAGCTAAATATCTGCCAGACTCACGTGTGTGCTACTATGATAAATTGATGTCCTCCTCAAAAAATGTCCCCACTCCCTCAACGTAATTGCACTGAGCCTAGTGATTCCACCAGTGCAGTTCTAGGTGCTGTGGCAAACCAGAAAGGAAGAGAATTTGGGCAGAGAGAACTTTTGGAAGCTTCAAACAAATTACACCTGTCTATTAATTAGATTGGCCTTTCCTTAAGCTTTGTTTTCAATATCTATTTAGGAAAAGCAAAAAGAAGAAAGTAAAACTCTTTGGGATCTTTGCTCCCAGTCAAATAAACCCTTTCCCTTTTTATCCCTCTGAGATAGGACTTTTTTGAAAAAGGGATCCCCAAAGCGTGTCGTGGTGGATGAGTGTAGCCATCTGGGTTCAGCCAGTGTGGTGTTTGTTACACGTGTGGATTGGCTGTGAATTCTGCAGTCAGCCAGTACATAATTTTCTAACCATGTTACTGCAGTACAGCCACATATTCCTAATTACCCGCTGACCCCTGGAAAGCATCCGAATTTTTGACCCCTGCTTTTAACGTTGTGGTTATTCTTCTCCAAGAGGAATTCTAGGTCACCCTGCCCCCTTAACTTTGTTACTCTCGTTTTGAAATTAATTGGCCATTAGTGATGGATCAGTCTGTCTAACTGTAGGGAAAACTACACAGTGAAGTTTGAAATAAACTAGTTATAGAAAGGTCCATTAGATATATTTTTGGGGGCAGGGAATAGCTATAAAAATAATCCCTGACTCTATTCCCACAAGGCTAAAATACGCGTGGTATTTACGAGGTGGTATTGGAGAGGGGAGGAGGAGAGAATTAGAAAATATTGTCACAATGTGAACATTGAAAATCACATCAAAAATTTTGGGAAGTGAGGCCCCCCTCCCCATTTCTGGCTCTAATTCACATCCCTCCAAACTGACTTTCCTTCAGTTTTGCTGGGATTTGAATAAAGCAAAGGCAAGGGGTCAGTGTTGGATGAAATTGCAAAGACTGAGAGTAGCTCCAGTGAGTTCTTTAATTCATAGTCATAGGGGTAGATGTTTTTTGTCTCCTTTTTAAAAGGCCAATTAGAAGTAGAAGACAAGCGATTAAGAAGTTAAAAATAAAACTAAAATTCTTCCTTCTGTTTATGAAATAAAAATCTAAAAACATTTTCTAGAATTTGCTGCTTTTAATCTTTTAAGAGTAGTTTCCATTTCCTTTTCCCCCCTCCCCACCTCACCTTTCCCCTGACTTCTGTCCTCTCTGTGCTACACCCCCCTGAAAAAATTAAATGCTGATCTGAAGAACAATGAGACCCCTGTATTGGCTGGAGTCCTGTGGGGGTAATCGAAGATAAGTTGGTTCTGAAATACCATTATTTTTTTTACTGGGCCAATTTAAAGTCAAATTTATTAGGTTTCATTATTATTTCCCAAATACGACTTTTCAATTCACAGACTTACCTTTTTAAAGCTACTGTGATAAACTAGGCCTGCTAGGAATGAACCACACTCATCTTGTAAATTATTTTAAATTTTAGCCTGAAATTCTCCTGGCATTTATACAAAAGTAAAAATTTTCTAATAAGTGCACAGGGAACGGAACCATTGAAAACACAGACACCATCTCTGCTGCCTTTTGCGGTGTCTAACTCCAAATGCCTTCTTACTCTCTATACATTATAGGGCAAGCTTTTAATTTATAGGTCTTTTACGGGTCATTACATTTTAATTATGACTACAAAATAAAGACTGATATATTTTTAAAAGTTTATAATCCAACTGTTAAATGTAAATAGATTACTCAGAATATAAAAGGCTCTAGATTCAGTGTAAATGTATATTAGGAATACTAATAATAACATTTATTGGACACTTAGGTGTCAAGTCTTTTAAATATAAAATTCTCAATTATAAATATTACTTATTTAAATACATATTAACAAGAAAAATGAAACAAGTGAGAATTGATGACATTAAAAGTTCATTTTTTTTCAAAAAATGTTTATTTACTAGAGCAGATTCATCAATTAAGTGGGTTTTGGCACACACCAAATACAGTGGTACACCCATCATTGGTGGCTGGGGGGACATTTGTATCACAGTTATAGAATCATCAGGATAAAGACAGTGGGAGAACTTCAGAGCCATCCTTCTGTGTGAGGGGGGAGCCATACTGAGACCATCCTGGGAATCTGTCCTCGTTTTGAACATGCTATATTTCAGCAATTCTAGACACTTGGCATGGGGTAAGGAGTTGGGAGAAGACAAATAAGCTTCAGAAAAATTTAGATTTTAAGAAATTCCTCACTTACTAGCATCACAATCAACAGTATTCTTCTTTATGCCATTTTAATTCTTCTTTTTCATGACTTTAAACAAACTCTGCAGTTCCCTCAGGTCTCATACCAATAATTTACACATGTGAACAGATAATATTGACCTAGTAGGAGATTCCTTGTTTTTTCATATACTGAATAAAATTCAATGGATTTTCAAACTTTAATATGAGGTTATTTACAAGATTGCATCCCTACAGCATTATTACTACTGGCATGTTGACCTGTTTTGAATTTTACTAAATGCACGAATGCCCTTACATAGGGAAGAAATTGAAAACATCATTTTCCCCGTAGCAACAAATGAACTAGTCATTTTTCTAATACACATTAAGACTTTCTGATTGAATTCTTCCCATCCACTGTGATCTTCTGATCCATTCTAATCCAACACCAACCATTTTAGATTCTGTGAACACAAACATCATCATCCACACAAAAGTTTCCTAGGGAGACATAACAACCAACTCAATATTGAATTAGAGCAAACACAAGGAAGCAGAGTTAAGCAATTACAACATATGGCTTAATTTCCTGGAGGGCAAACTGCCTTCCAAATTAATGATAATTCACTTTTTTATTTTTAATAATTTTTGTATGTATTTTTTGAACATGTATGTCCAGAGCACAAAAGGCAAAAGCTACAAAAGGATATGCACAGGAAAGTAAATATCTCTTATCAAAGGAAATGCTTTTCATTGTTAGCAAGTATATAAACCATTTTATACAGCAAATTGGTATTAATATTAGCTAGTAAAGTTGAAAGGATGTAATTTCCAGTTTTGGTAATGAGAGACTAGTTAAGTTGGACGAAGTCTTCCACTCACAACAACTAAAAAAGCTTGAAATGTTTTAAAAAGGAATCATATCAAATGCATCAAAGAGCTAACAAGACATTGAGGAACAACATTTGGGATCAGTTTGAAAGAAATTTCAAAAAAGCTGGAGTCCAGGGCTGCTCAGAGGTAAGGACCCTGGCAAACCCGATCTCCCTGCGGGAAGAGATCCTATGGGACTGCATCCCAGCAGTAGGGATAAGCCTAGAGGAAAGTAGCCTGTGTACAGACTGCAAACCAGCTTGAGGTCATTCACTTGGCTCCAGAAATTGCATGATGGTTCAAGATGGCTGCGGCCTCCAGGCACTTGACAAATGGAAATAAAAATTCCTCTCTGGAGGAAAATAACGTCATCTTAGGTCTCAAATTGTCTCTACAAAAGTTGAAGATGTGCACACCCCATGATTCCCCCACCCCAGGTATATGACCGCAGCACTGTGCACCAGGGAACATTAGCAAGGGTGCTTGTTAAATAGCATGATTAAACACTGGAAGCAACCCAAATATTCATCAACAAGATGGGATATTTATATAATTCAACACCAAAGAACAGTAATAAGTGAATATAAATATATATTATATATAAAAATAAGTGAAGTATTGCTACATGCATCAATATGTATAAATCTCACAAATGTAATATTCAGTAAAGAAACAGAAATGTAGCAGAAGATTATATAGTTTGATACCAATAATGCAAAGTCCTAAAACAAGAAAAATGAGTAATGTTGCTTAGGAATGTATATACTTGTAGTCAAGCTTAAAAGCAAGGGAACAATAAATATAAAATTCAGGGTCTGGTTGTCCCTGGAGAGGAGACAAGTGCACACAAGGAGCTTCAGCCAGATTAGTCGTGTTCTCTCCAGAGACAATCATTATTCCTGACCCTTCAAATATATCCTAATTCACTTAGGAAAGGCAAAGAATATGTTCCTTTTATTGGTTATAAGACCAATAAACGGTTTGTGCAAAAGCTATTTTCCTTCCAGATTTATCAATACTCCTAAGATGCAGTCGCATCCATAGCATCTCTCAAATCGCACGGATTAAATATAGCAGCGTGTCCTTTTCCCTACCATCAGTACTAGGAACAGCATTTATCTCGCCATGGAAATGCTGCTATTGCTTCCTCCAGAGTCTGGGCTTAGCAGAGGTGAAAGCTAAACATGAAGTGGCGACAAAGCCAGCCCGCGCCCTTCCCCTAGCCCACCCCATGGCTCCACAGAGCAGGTCTGGACATTCCAGAACAGAACAGGAGGAATAAACTCACTTAAACAAGAGTCCCACCTAACATACCAATTCCACTATAATTAGGTGCAAAAACTGACTCACTAGATAACCTAAGCTCTCTATTCGCTCTGTAAAACGTGTTGACTGATATCACAGCAAACTTTGCTCGTGGTGTATGAGAGAACTTCTGTCCACCTAGGTGAGATGAATGCTGGCTGGGAGTCAGTTATGATTGTTCCAAACCTATTTATGCCATTTGCATTCTTAATGTAGTTACTTAAGTTAATGAAATGTTATGAAATCAGTAGGTAGAAAAAGAAAGGTGCTGTTTCTATGAATATTTTGGAAAGTTTTGATAAAGTTGAGTGGAATTGGGGGTATGTACAATAACTGCAAAAGACTGAGAAAAATTATAAAAATATAGAAGGATTCCACATTCAGATTATTTCACAAATGTCTTTAAAGTGTTCCCCTGAAATGAAGAATGCATAAAATTAAAGAATCTGAGGAAATTATTTCCAGGTCAGTTCCAGCTTGTGTCATTCTATGATTTTTACATGTGAAAATATTTGATCATTTTTATACAAATGGATAGGATTTGCAAAATGCACTTAAGTCTCTAAAAATGTGCTGTAAGTAGCAAGTAGAATTGTGCATACAAAGGAAAATGATGCTACAAATATCTTAGATTTTAGGTTTGTTGATGTAAATATTAATACTCTTCCATACTGCTTGAATTGCATTCATGATCTCTTTAGGCTGATGTCATCTTTGTGTCCCCCCAAAACTCCTATAATGTAATCCTAACTCCCAATGTGATGGTATTAGGAAGTGGGGCCTTTAGGATTAATTAGGTCATGGGGTAGAGCCTCACGAATGGGATTAGAACCCTTATAAAAGGGACCCCGGAGAGCAATCTTGCTCTCTTTCTGCCACCTGAGGGTACAATAAGAAGTCATTAATCTACAACCCAGAAGAGGTCCCAACTGTGCTGGTGCCCTGATCTTGGACTTCCAGCCTCCAGAAATATGAAAAATAAATTTCTGTTGTTTATAAGACACCCAGTCTATAGTCCTTTGTTACAGAAACCTAAACTAAGGCAGCTGATGAATTTGTGGACTGATCAAGATTTAGACAGAAACTAAAATTATTGGTTGCATTATTCAATCTGCCAAAGGTGACAACCGCAAATCTCTTTATATTACCATTATCCTTCTACAGTGAATGGGGCCTGAGCTTTATGAACACAGGATCGTCATTACTGTGTGCTTTGATCACATAAATATTTCTCAACAGGTTATTTTGGAAATATTTGTTTACTGATATTAAAATGGTTTGCATATGTGGCTGTTTTTGTTGGTGGTGGTAATAGCGATAAGATAAAAAGAGATAATTTGAAGGACATATGTATTCTCCATTATAAAGTTAATTTAAAATGTTGGTTCATTGAGGTTCTATTATATACAGATAAGCATTTTAGGGACTGGGAAGGCATCAAAATAAATAGAATTTGGGCCAGGCATGGTGTAATCCGTATAATCCTAGCACTTTTAGAGGCCAAGGAGGGAGGATTGCTTGGCGTCAGGAGTTCAAGACCAGCCTAAACAAGAGTGAGATCCCCATCTCTACAAAAAGTAGAAAAAATTAGCTGGGCATGGTAGCACATGCCTGTAGTCCTAGCTACTCGGGAGGATGAGGCAGATGAATTACTTGACTCAGAAGTTTGAGGTTGCAGTGATCTGTGATGAAACCACTGCACTCTAGCCCAGGTGACAGAGCAAGACCTTGTCTCAAATAAAAAGTAACTAAAATAAATAAATAGAATTTATTTAATAAATAAATATAAATAGAATAAATAGAAATAGAATAGAAATAGAAATAGAATAAATAGAAATAATAATAGAATAAATAGAATTTGGTCACATGGCTCCTGACCTCATCTTGCATAAGGAAATAGCATAAGAATTCTGACAGGATTTTCTTTTCTTCAGATTCAATTCTCCATGTGTCTTCTGTTTTCCTATCCATGTATTTTGTCTTTGTCTTTACAAATAAAGGAGAATACTCCCAACATTAGTAATAATCCATTATGGCAAAATTCATGCCATTTGGAATAAAGTTAGTAATGGGGTAACCCCAACTAATTAGATATAAAAAACTGAAACTTATAATCTTAGATATAGCTTCACAAAATGAGTAAAGGGTTGCCTTAATTTGTTAGCATCATTGAATTTTTAATCCCTCAGTAACTCAATGACTTCCACAGTTAAAGTGGGCTTTCAGTAAAGAAAAATGGTTCCGATTACCTCACAAGAATCTCCTTCTCCAGGGAATTAATTTTCTTTTTGCCAAGATATGTGTTTACCTTGTCAACATTCTTAACCGACGAGTTTGCGTTCAAGAGAATGGGTTCCTATTCCAGCCCTCCACGATCATTGAGAGCTTCAATTTTCTAATGTTTAAAATGGAGATAATAACCCAAACCATAAAGAATGTTAAGTGCACAATGGGTCTATCACTAACGTTGGTTCCTTCTATGATTTCAACAGTTATCAGACCCTGTCCAATTTGAGGAATTTTAAATTAACTGCTAAATTGTGGTATGCTAAGTAAAGTCCTGGGTTTGATGTACATAAACTTACACTGAGACAAAGCTTTTACATTTGGCCTGGTTCACAGGAAAATGAACTACTTGAACAAGAATAAAAAAAGATTTAAGAGTGTAATCAAAATAAAATGAATCCAAATCAGTGGCAGCTGCAATTTGCTGATATTCTTCAGTAACAGAGAGAATAGAGCTGAGAATGTTCTCATTGAAAGTGTTTGATGCTATGGGAAGGAATCATTTTTCCATTTCACTGTGATTACTGAATCAATGGCTGCATTGTGTTTAACCTGTACTGTGCAAATCATCTAATGAGAATTTATCTCTATGTAATTTTTTGTTATGAGACACAAATGTTGACAACACAAAGAAACACTGGATAATACTTACCTAATAACAGGCAGGTTTTCAGGCTTACTGAATCAAAATGTGATTCAGGGAGTATAAAACTACATTTTAAAGAAGCACCCCACATGATTCTTACACACACAACCAGTTTAGAACCACTAGGATAAGGGCCTTCAGTAATTGCCATGTGCTGAATCCTTCCAGATCTTAAGAAATAGTAAAGAGAGGGGGGAGTATATTAATGGTTGAGAAGTTTGCTTTGATAACATTAAAAAAAAGGTAACAGCAGGACATTGTCTGTGGCTTGATACAAAATTATGACATTGCCTATTGAGAAAAGTGAAATTCTGCCATTGACTGTCCCAGAAGGCTCAAGGGTAACTGGAGTTGTCAAGTAGATTATGCCCAAAGCTGCTTTAGAACCACTTTGGAGTTTGAGTGGTTTTTGCCACATGATGGGGTCCCCAGGGACCTGTCACCTTCCTGACAAGAACTTGACTCAGGACAAGACACTGCTCCATTTAACAGCATGAACTGCTGCAAGGATATCTCAAAAGAAACACAAATGAAAGGCAGATAGGGTCTCAAATACCAATTCTAGGGTCAGAATTTCCTATCCTGTATCTTTTTTAACAACAGCAACAATAACAAAATAGAGTATCCTTAAGTATAGAGAAGTTTATTTGTATGAGATCATGTAAAGAATGCCAGATGCTTTTTTTAAAAAAAAAACTTTAATGCTGATTATTTTATTATATAGTATCTCTATGTGTATGATTTTAAAGTCTAAGTTTATACTGTGATTTTTTTCCCATATAACAACCATGTTTTAAGCAGTACTGTCACAACTAAATTTACAATTGTAGAAACATGACTAAATCCTTCAAAAAGCCAGCAGTACAAAGGCTCAAGAGTCAGAAAGGCCTATCCTACTTATTAGTTTCCAGAAACCTCATAAGCTAGAACTGGGTGTTCAAAAAGAGTCATCAGACCTCTCTGAACCCACAAAGACAAGGGACATCCAGCAGACAGGTGGTTCTGACAGGGGATCAGTTTCCAGGACTTCAGGTCAGACTACCCATAGTGTAATCTGAGAATGCTCCTGTGGTGTAAAGGTCATTTAGAATCTCCTTTCCACCCTTGCTTTCACTTGATAAAGAAAGGCCCACCCTTCTACAGGGCTAATGATATTACTGTGATACAATTTCTGGGATAAGAAACTTGCATGATTCAAATAAAGAGAAATGTGAAATGTTGTTGATAGTAAGAAAGTGAAAGTCTTTAAAGACTGGGCAACAAATCTTTTTAAATTTTAGGTAGTTTCAAGTCTTAGCTTTCAACAAAATTAAAAGAAGACCTAACTAGTAGATAATTAAAAATGCTTTTTGATGATAGATCACTATGTCATTTTGGGTACATAAGTAGCAAGGAGTTCAAAGAACTGAGTGACATTGCTAGAACAAAACTCATTACATTCCCAACTACTAACTTATGTGAACAAGATTCCTCAGCACATACATAAAAAATAGTTTAAAATAGGAATAAAATTGATGCCGAGGCCGGGCGTGGTGGCTCATGCCTGTAATCCTAGCACTCTGGAAGTCCGAGGCGGGCGGATCGTTTGAGCTCAGGAGTTCGAGACCAGCCTGAGCAAGAGCGAGACCCCCATCTCTACTAAAAAATAGAAAGAAATTACTTGGACAGCGAAAAATATATAGAAAAAATTAGCCGGGCATGGTGGCGCATGCCTGTAGTCCCAGCTACCCGGGGGGCTGAGGCAGGAGGATCGCTTGAGCCCAGGAGTTTGAGGTTGCTGTGAGCGAGGCTGACACTACGGCACTCTAGCCCAGGCAACAGAGTGAAACTCTGTCTCAAAAAAAAAAAAAAAAAAAAAAAATTGATGCCGAATCCTGACTCACGCTAGCAATTTTTAGTCATATACAGATGCGTCAACTGAAAAACAAGACTCGTTCATCTCATTAAAAGATACATAGTTAAATAATTTGTCAAAATTTGTAATGTATTTATCCTGTTTTGATGAATTGAGTTGATTAATTTGATTATAATGATAATGCAAACCAGAAGATTTTTAAAAATAGTTTAGCATTATGGTCACTGAAAATTAAATTTTCATTTACATTTCAATTTACGTACACATTTCTGTTTCAAAAAATCTTGATGGCATAAGGACTTTCAATCAAAATATATTAGGTTACAATTCTGGGGAGAAAGTGGCATGGGGGAGGAAGGAGGAATTGACAACTTTTCGAAAAGAACATGGTTGTCTTTTTAGTATAGATGTGTAAGTATCAAATTCTCATGAGATTCACATTCTACTGGACACACATTTAAAATTAGTCTGAGTTTTAAATGTCAATATTTATAATACACCAGAAATGACATCATTTACAACTACTAAAAGTATAAAAATTTTAGATATTTAAAATTTAGATGTAGAATTAAAATGTTAAACTGTTGGAAGGGGATGTAGTTTTTCAAAACTATTTTACAGACCGCCGCAGCAGCCAGCCCTGCGTTGGTGGATGAGGAGTTATGAAAGATCTGCAAATGCCTGCTTTGTTTAATGGGCTGCCAAGGCTACAGATGCGCAGGTCCCAGTCCAGCCAGAACTTCGGACTGAGTGCCTCTGAGATGGACCAGGCAGCACTCAGGGGGACTCTGGTGCCAGTAGTCCAAAGACGACATTTGAAAATACACTTTAATCTAGGCTTTCTTTTTTCCCAGTTTTTGGAAGCGTGGTAGTTTGGAGGCATAGATTTATCTGTATGCATGTATTATTGATATAATATCACCTCATCTTAAAACTTGAATTCTTAAATTTGTGGGATAAAGGTACCCAGTTTTGTTACTTCCTTCCACGTATTTCCTCCCACAATCCACACATGGCAACAGCTAGAAGCTGTGTAAGTTAGAAAGGCTTTACAGAGGAAGTGATAGAACTAAGTTTGAGCCCCAAACAATAACATGGGAGAAGAACTGAGAAAATCACTCGCCACACCCCTGCATGTATATGGGTGTGCACATGGGCACACACACACCCTAACTTGTAATGCAATTCTGATGCTAACTTCCTGGAATCCATTCAGACTTCACAGGTTAAGGGCACAATCTCCCTCAAGACTGCCCTCAAGACTGGCTACAAATTGGGGGACTCTCCAGGCCACCCACACTTCTGACCAACTGGCTACAAATTCAGGGGTTCCCACAACCCCTCATGTTTGATAATTGCTAGAATGACTCACAGAACTCAGGAAAGCACTAAACTTACAACTACAGTTTCATTATGAAGAATCTAACTCAGGCCAGGCATGGTGGCTCATGTGTGTAATCCCACACTTTAGGAGATGGAGGCAGGAGGGTTTCTTCAGCCCAGGAATTCGAGACCAGCCTGAACAATATGGCAAGACGCCATCTCTACAAAAAATTAAAAAATTAGCTGGGCATGGAAGTGCACAACTGTAGTACCATCTGCTCTGGAGGCTGAGGTGGGAAGATCCCTTGAGCACAGGAATTCCAGGCCACAGTGAGAGCTATGATCTTACTACTGCACTGTAGCCTGGGTGACAGAGTAAGACCCCAGCTCTAAAATAATAATAATCATAATAAAAAGAGAATTCAACTCAGAAACAGCCAAATGAAGAGATTCAAAGGGCAAGGTCTGGCAGGTCCCAAACTCCAAGCTGCTATGTCCTGAGGATACATTATCTTAAGGCACATCAATGGGTGAACCAACCAGAAAGCTAGAGTTTTTATTGGAGTTTCATTATGTAAGCATGACTGAATTATTGGCCATGTGCTTGAAGTCAATTTCCAGTCCCCCTCCCCTCCCCAGCAAGTCTGGCCACTATCATGTGGCTCAAAGCCCCAAATCTCTAATCCCCTGGTTGGTCTTTCTGGTGTGACCAGCCCCATCCTGAGTCATCTCATTAGCATAAACTCAAGTGTGGCCCAGGGGGCTCACCATAATAATGAAGACATTCCTGCTACTCAGGAACTTATAAGATTTAGAGGTTACTGCCTTGGAACCAGGGACAAAGACCAGCCAAATTCCTTATTATGCAATATTGTTCTTAAAACCCTCTCATTGCTTCTCATTACCTTTCGGATATATATCACCTTGGCTCTACATGGTCATTTTTCACCTTCTTTTTTTTTTGAGACAGAGTCTCACTCTCTTGCCTGGGCTAGAGTGCCATGGCGTCAGCCTAGCTCACAGCAACCTCAAACTCCTGGGCTCAAGCGATCCTCCTGCTTCAGCCTCCGGAGTAGCTGGGACTACAGGCACATGCCACCGTGCCCAGCTAATTTTTTCTATTTTTCAGCTGTTTGGCTAATTTCTTTCTATTTATAGTAGAGACTGGGTCTCGCTCTTGCTCAGGCTGGTCTCGAACTCCTGAGCTCAAGCAATCCTCCCTCCTCCTCGGCTTCCCACAGTGGTAGGATATAGGCGTGAGCCACCACGCCCAGCCCATTTTTCACCTTCTTTACCTGTCTTATTTCCCCTTTCACTTTCTACCCAACAGATACGCTGAGATTCTTTCAGTTCCTCAAATACATTAACCATCTTCTTGTCAAACAGCTCTTTCCGTACAATAGTTTATCTTCCTGAAACAACCTCGACTCTCAACTTTTCTTAATACACACCACAGATATTCCTCTCTTAGCTCAAATGTTACCTCCAAAAGTCTCCTGACCTCATCCGACTCCCTGGAATATTTCTCAGGTCTCAGTTCTTCCTGTTGTACATTCTCATAAAAATCTGTATTTCTCCTTCATAGCACTGTTTACATTTGTCATTAAATGCTTAATTGTGCAATGAGTTGTTTATCGTTTATCTCCTCTTCTAGAGTGAAAATTCAATAATATCAGGTAGTGCATTACCAGAACCTAATACAATGCCTTGCATATAATACTCTGTCAATAAATAATTATCGGATGAAAGAAAGAATGGAATCAATAAGTGAGTAAATGCTGCTTTTAAGCATTCCTAAGAACTCCCAACTTTCCAATAGTAAAGACTCCTTGGATCTGTATTATCTGTCTCAAACTTTTTAAGATTTATATATGGGACTATGTGGCTTATTAACTCCAACATTTTTGCCAAGTTACTACAGCGTTCTCTTTTCAGTCCATCAGCCACAAATAATATTCTTTCTCACTCCCCAGGGAGTGAGGTTGTCCCTGTCTCTGGAGGACATATCAATTGCTTTATTTTCACTCTGTTTTTCTGCTTTTCCCTAGTAAATCAGGTTCTACTCTAGAGTTCATAACATAAACTTTTTTTTAAATTTCAAAATATTAAGGGGTTCCAAATGTTTTTGTTACATGGACACCTTGTATAATGTTTAAGTTGGGGCGTTTAGTGTGCTTGTCCACAGAATAGTGTCCATTGTATCTGACAGGTAAGTTTTTACCTCTCAGTCCTTCCCGCCCTCCCCCCTTCTTGGTTTCCAATGACCTTTCCATCTCTTCGTGCCTATGTGTGCCCATCATTTAGCACCCACTTATTAGAGATAGAGAGCACATGTGGTGTTTGTTTCTCCATTCTCGAGATACTTAGGATAATGGTCTCCAGCTCCAAGTTACTGGAAAGGACATTATTTCATTCCTTTTTACAGCTGAGCAGTACACACCACATTTTCTTTCTCCACTCATGAACTGATGGGTGAAAGGGAAGCCTTGCAAAAATAACAGGAAAATACCTAATCCTACGATTTCCCCAGTAACAGTTAAAGATCAGTCCTGAGAGTTCTTTCACTAACAGGCACCCTGCAGGAGTTCTGTTTTGTACAACTTCTAAAAAGAGCTGAATGAACGGAAAAGAGATGTAAATCTCTCTTTCAAAATTATTTTGTCAGAATCTGCTTTTACAGAGTTCCTCAGTAAACAGCAGAAGAAGGAGCTACAGCCTCAACCATATCTCCAGGGCAAAGTCACAACTCCTGTGATAATCCCTTCTCGAAGGAAAGGCAGGAAATCAACTCGGGGACTTTGTCCTTGCACTTTTTGTTACCTACTGATAACAAACTGATAACAAACAGTTATCTACTGATAACTGTTATCTACTGATTGCCGCTTTTGTTATCAACTGACAGCCATCACTATTTTTTTTCTCTTCGTCCCCCTTAAAATCAGCGAGCCACTTGTCCTTGCTGCTGGCACGCCTGTCTCTTTCTTTGGGATGCCACGCCATATGCCTGCTCTCCTCCCCCCATTCCCTCCCCATCTCTCTCTCTCTCTCTCTCTCTCTCTCTCCCCCCCCCCTCTCTCCCTCTCTCATTCTCTCTGTCCTGAAGTATAAAATAAACTTTTAACTATGATATACCTTAATTTCTGCATGAGAAATCTTTCTCTATCCCCACCGTGAGAACCTAATAGCCTTTCCACCCTAATATCTGGGGGCCCGCATGGGGACTAAAACTGAGTCATTTCTCTTGCCTCCACAAAGAGGCAAAGGAAAATCATTTCTCTGCCTTCTTATGGGGACTTTTCTCTGTCTCCACATGGGGAGAAGTCACTTTTCTCCCCAGTGAGGGGACTATTTAATCTCTGCATGAGGAATCTTTCTCAAAACCCACGTGCACCGGCATCCCCACCCTAACAATGGGCACTTAGGTTGATTCCACATCTTCAAAATTGTGAATTGTGCTGCAATAAACATTCAAGTGCAGGTGTCTTTTTGATAAAGTGACTTCTTTTCCTTTAGGTAGATACCAGCAATGGGATTGCTGGATTGAATGGTAGGTCTACCTTTGTTTCTTTGAGGAATCGCCATAGTGTTTTCTGCGGAGTTTGTACTAATTTGCTGTCCCACCAGCAGTGTATAAGTGTTCCTTTCTCTCTGCTTCCACGCCAGCATCTATTGTTTTTTTACTTTATAATAATGGCCATTCTGACAGGGGTAAATTGGTATCTGGTGGTTTTAATTTGCATTTCCCTGATGATTAGTGATGTTGAGCATTTTTTCATGTGTTTCTTGGCCCATAACATAAGATTTAAGTCTGCCATGTATAGTAGTTTAAAAGTCTAATAGTTCTACCTTACCAAGAACAAAAAAAGGGAAGAGTTCTAAGTTAGTGGCAAGTGACAAATATGTAAGGTTTTCACTTCTCTAAATCCCTTAATGATGTCAACTCATAATCTCAGTTGTTCTAAATCCTGGTTACATATTAGAATCACCTGGGGTACTTTTAAAAAGTACTGATACTCTGATAAAGAAAAATCTTTGTCTGATGGGGCTTGAGCATTTGTCTATTTTTAAAGGTCCAGGTGATTAAAATATGCAGTTGTGACCACTACAATAGGTGAAGCATTAATCACAGTCATGGCTGGGAACATAAATTTATTCCCACCAAGGGCACGTGTCATATCTCCCAATTTCCTAATTGCTTAACCCTGGTGAAGATGAAAATTTATTATCCGAAAAGGTATTGTGACTATGCAGAAAGCCCTTGGGTGGCTGCCCAGTTCATAAAAATCCCCTTCCATAAGGACACTGCTAATTTTCTGAGTTGGCTATGTCTGCATATCATAGCCCTGCCCTGATGGCCATACGTAATTAACACAGAAGTGAACACAAACTGAGTCATTTTAATAACCTCTCTTTAGAATTTGGTGTTTATAACAAAGTTAGAGCTGAGCAACAGTATTCTGGTAATGCTTTTTGTAGCATTTACCAGTTTCCTTGGTGCAAATACTCACACCATGGCCAATTTCAAGCTATTAATGTAATATTCAGTTTGCAAAACTTCCAAACAATTATCAGTTTGTTCTCCCAAGTTGTCATGAGCCAGCTCCAGCACACCAATGGAGCTGAGTCACTTTAATGTCAGCCCCTCCGAAAATATTCAGGTATATTTCCTGCTGTTTCCTGCATTTCCCAGCGCTAAATAGTGCAACTTTCTCTTGAATCCCCTGAGACACCTCTCACCACCATCACCCATTTTCCTTCTTATTCTTTTTTTTTTTTTTTTGAGACAGAGTCTCACTCTCTCTCCTGGGGCGAGTGCCGTGGCGTCAGCCTAGCTCACAGCAACCTCAAACTCCTGGGCTCAAGCAATCCTACTGTCTCAGCCTCCCAAGTAGCTGGGACTACAGGCATGCGCCACCATACCCGGCTAATTTTTTCTATATATTTTTAGCTGTCCAATTCATTTCTTTCTATTTTTGGTAGAGACAGGGTCTCGCTCTTGCTCAGGCTGGTCTTGAACTCCTGAGCTCAGAATGATCCGCCCACCTCGGCCTCCCAGAGTGCTAGGATTACAGGCGTGAGCCACCACGCCCAGCCATCCTTCTTATTTTATTTTTCAATTTTTGTTTATTTTTGGGAGACAGAGTCTGGCTCTGTTGCCCGGGCTAGAGTGCCATGGTGTCAGCCTGGCTCACAGCAACCTCAAACTCCTGGGCTCAAGCGATCCTCCTTCCTCAGCCTCCCGAGTAGCTGGGACTACAGGCATGTGCCACCATGCATGGCTAATTTTTTCTATATATGTATTTTTTTAGTTGTCCAGATAATTTCTTTCTATTTTTAGTAGAGACGGGGTCTCGCTCTTGCTCAGGCTGGTCTTGAACTGCTGACCTTGAGGGATCCACCAGCCTCAGCCTCTCAGAGTGCTAGGATTACAGGCGTTAGCCACCGTGCCTGGCCTCCTTCTAATAATTTTCTCTTTTTTTGCTTAAGCTAGTCACTACCGGTTTTGATATGTGCAATAAAAAGAACCTAAAATAATATGATCACTCATAATGAATTAACATTGTAGTAATAGTTTGAGTAAGTTTTATCAGATCCTCAACTAAGTGAACTCACAAGTCCCTGAGAGAAGTAGGAAAATATTTTAGAAGGCAGGTTTGATAGAAGAGTTCAGAGGGGGATCTCTGAGCAATGAGATGGTAGCTCAAAGGCACTGCTGCTTGTAGGAAGACGCTGAAAGAGAGGGGCTCAGGTGCGGTGGAGGACAAGAGATGCTAAAATGCTAAAAACAAACCTTCCCTTCAGAATTCTGCCCAGCGTGGCTTCTGGCTCTTTCTACCTCCTTAGGAGAGAACTGCTCAAACTTTTTAAAAGGGCTATTGATCCAAACAGTATGAAAGCTAGGTTTGTTTATTTTCGAGTACTCGTTATCTTGGATTTTTTAAAAAGCTGAGACACTTCAGCTTTGAGGAGGACAGAGGTAGAAGAGTCAAGGATGAAAAATCGAATAGAAAAATTATGTCTGATCCCTCTTCCCAGATAAGCCGGGGCACTAAGGCATTATGTTTCTCAAAGTTTACACAATTGACTACAGAAGGGTGTGTATATTTAATATGACAAACTATGTAGGTTACTGGGAAGAAAACTAAGTTTTAGTGCTGATTATATGTAATAGTTAAAATGGGAAGAGAAAAATTCACAGAAAAATAAGGATGTTAGTATAAAAGTAACAGTAATTACAATCATTTATTCAAACATTATTTGGGCATAATTCTGTTGCAACTTGTTAATTATATGCACATTGGTAAATCTATTACCTATAAGCTTGGTTCTTTTATTTGACTAATTTATGTTTATAGTATTTAGCCCACATGATTTGGGCTGATGTTTGCCTACTCAAACTTTTCAAAATTATCAGAACTACTGCTCATATCCTGCTGTTTTCCCTGTGTAACCTTTGGGTACTCATTCCCTCCTTCTGGTCCTCCATTTCCTCAACAGAATATGGCAATGAAATTAGATATCTCTAAGACCTAGTCTAGCTCTAACAGTCTGGGAATCTAAATATATTTGCACATGCAAATTTTATGTATGTTCTGAGAAAAGAGGGAAAGAAATGACATAAATACATGATTTTAAATCTTTGGATCTTTTTAAGGATAACATATGAAAAAAATGTTCTTGGTAGTACTAGTCTAGCATACAACAGGACATAATTTAATCCCTAGAAGAATCAGTTCTTCATACATATTAGGGGATAAAATAATAAGGTAATAGAAGGGTCACGCACAGATGCTTGCATCGGTATCTTAACTTAGTCATAAAAAACAGAACCCAAGGGAGATCTCCAAAAACCTCATAGGTCCTTAAAACTGCCCAGTGATTATAATGTATTTTCCTAGTCCAGTAGTTCTTAAATGCTGGTGTTTTTCAGAATCAACTGGGAAACTTGGTATATACAGAGACGCAAGACCTATCTTATTCAAAAAGCTGGCTTTCTGTATTGTTTTATTTGGTGATGACACACGCCAACGTTTGAGAACCACCGCCTTGGTCTATTTCCCCTTTCGCTCTCCTTCATCAGTGATTCTCAGAGTTTTCTGCACATTACAATTACCTGGGGGGCTTTTAGAAATCCTGATTCCCCAGGTCACACTCTGTGCAGATTGAATTAGAATCTCTGGAAGTGAAAGCCAAGTCTCAGTAATATTTATAACTCCCGAGGTGATTCCAATATTCTGCTAAGTTTTAGAACTAGTGTCCTCCACCAGTGCTTCTTAACTTTAATGTGCATATGCACTTCTCAGAATATTGTTCATATGCAGATTCTGATTCACTGGATCTGGGACAGGGAATGAGAGTCGGGATTTCTAATAAGCTCCCAGGAGATGCTGTGGCTATTGCTCTGGGGGTCACGCATTGAGGAGTAAAGTCCTGAATGACATTTTTTTAATCTCTTTTTTAAACCTCCAGCTTCTCCCCCATGCACCCAACCAAAAGACGAATCAAAATCATGAATTCAGAAATACAAAAGCCATGGTAAAGAATAAATGGCTGATTTTGAGAGTGCTGCTGATGACATAAAAAAATTTAAAACTGGAACATAACGGAATTCAAATTGTACCCTCTAAATCTATTAAAATAAGAATAAATAAATGAAACAGGAACAAATAGTGAACCGAAGGCTCTACTTGGATGCTATAATCAATTGGTCATTGCAACAGCATAATAAGCATCCAAGAAAATGCCATTTAAAAGTTGAGTACAAATGAGACAAATGGAGCTTTAAAAAGATGTGCTGCCTAAAAATAAAAAGCAAACATTAAAAGAGCTGATGGGAGATATAGACTGCAGCACAATTTTAGCAGGGGATTTCAATGCCCCATTTTTAATAATGGATCATCTAGGCAAAAAATCAATAAGGAAACATTGGATTTGAGCAGTACTTTAGACCAAATGGACCTAACAGACATATACAGAACATTTCATCCAGCAGCAACAGAATGAAGATACAGTCCTCACAAGTGCACACAGGACATTCCCCAAGACAGATCATATGTTAGGCCACAATTTGAACGTAACAAATTCGAGAACAATGAAATCGTATCGAGTATCTTTTCAGGCCACAGTGATATGAAACTAGAATTCAATCCAATTATGTGGAAATTAAACACTATGCTCCTGAACAACTATTGGGTCAAAAAAGAAATTAAAAGATATCTTAAGACAACAAAAATGAAAACACGACATGCCAAAAAGTATGAGACACAGCAAAAGGAATTGTAAGAGGGAAGTTTATAGCATTAAATGCCTACATCAAAAAAGAAAGCTCTTAAACAATCTAACATTGCACCACAAGGAACTAGAAAAAGAAGAACAAATTAAATCCAAGATTAGCAGAAGGAAGGAAGTAACAAAGATCAGAGCAGAAATAAATGAAATACCAGAAAAATAGAAAAATCAACAAAACTAAGAGGTTTTTTTTGAAAAGCTAAATAAAATTGACAAAGTCTTAGCTAGACTAAGGAAAAAAGAGAAAAGACTCAAATAATAAAATCAGAAATGAAACAGGAGACATTACAACTGAGAACACAGGTACAAAGAATCATAAGAAACTACCATGAGCAATTATATATCAACAAAAAGGATAACTCTTGAAGAAATAGGTGAATGGGTTATATTTTATGAAAACATAACCTATCCAAACTGAATCATGAAGAAATAAAAAATCTGAATAGATTAATAATGAGTAAGGAGGCTAAATCAGACTAATAAATAGTCTCCCATCAAAGAAAAGTACAGGACCGGAAAACATGATGGCTGAATTCTACCAAATATTTTAAAAAGAGCTAATATGAATCCTTCTCAAACTCTTCCAAAAAACTGAAGAGGAAGGAGTACTTCCAAATTCTTTTCACGAGTCCAGCATTACTCTGACTCCAAAATCAGACAAGGACACTGCAAGAAAAGAAAACTACAGGCCAATATCCCTGAGGAACAGAGATGAAACTCAGTGAAATTCTAGCAAACTGCATTCAACAGTACATTCAAAGAATCATTCACCATGATCAAGTGGGATTTATCCCTGGGATGCAATGGTGGTTCAACATACACAAATCAATGAATGTGATTCACCATAGAGAATGAAGGAAAAAACCCATACGATCATCATAATAGATGCAGAAAAAGCATTTGACAAAATTCAACATCCTTTCATGATGAAAAGTCTTATCAAAATGCTTATAAAAAAATCTCATCAAAATGCTCCTTAACACAATAAAGGCCATATATGACAAACCCACAGCTAATGTGATCCACAAACGTTGGAGGTTTTTCCCCTAAGATCAGAAACAAACCAGGATGCCTGCTCTCACAATTTCTGTTCTACATAGTACTGGAAGTCCTACCCAGAGCAATTGAACAAGAATAAGAAATGAAAGGCATCCAAATATAAAAGAAAGAAGTGAAATTATCTCTGTTTACTAATGACATGATCTTATACATAGAAAACCTTAACGATTCTACCAAAAAGCTGTTAGAATTCATAAATAAATTCAGTAAAGTTGCAGCTTACAAAATCAACATACAAAAATCAATAGCATTTCTATACATTAACAATGAAGTATCTGAAAAAGTTATTAAGAAAACAATCCTCTTTACAACAGCATTAAAAAAGTAAAATACTTAGGAGTAAATTTAATCAATGAAGTGAAAGAGCTGTATGTCAAAAACTATAAAACATTGATGAAAGAAATTGAAAATGACACAAATAAATGAAAAGATATCCTGTGTTCATGAATTGGAAGAATTAATATTGTTAAAATGTCCACACAATCCAAAGTAAGCTACAGATTCAATACAGTCCCTGTCAAAATTCTAATGTCATTGTTCACAGAAATATAAAATACAATCCTAAAATTCACGTGGAACCACTAAAGACCCCAAATAGCCAAAGCACTTTTGAATAAAAAGAACAGAGCTAGAGGCATCACACTCTCCGATTTCAAAATATAGTAATCAAAACAGCATGGTACTTACGTAAAAACAGACACATCAACCAGTGGAATAGGATACAATGCCCAGAAATAAATCTATGTGTGTACAATTGATTTTCAACAAGTTGCCAAGAATACACAACATGGGAAAGACAGTCTCTTCAATAGGTGGTGGGGAAACTGGCTATCCATATGCAGAAGAATGAGATTGGACCCTTATCTCATACTGTGTATGAAAATCAACTCAAAATGGATTAAAGCCTTAAATGTAAGACCTGAAACTATAAAACTACTAAAAGAAAACATAGGGGAAAAGTTTCATGACATTGGTCTGGACAAAGAATTTTTGCATATGACCCAAAAGTACAGGCAACAAAAGCAAAACTAAACAAATAAAATTGCTTCAAACTAAAAAGGTTCTGCACAGCAAAAGAAACAATTAACAGAATGAAGAGGCAATCCACAGACTGGGAAAAAATATTTACAAACCATATATGTGATAAGGGACTAATATCTAAAATACAATATGTAAGGAACTCAGTAGCAAGAAAACAACCTGATTTAAAATGGGCAAAAAACTTGAATAGACACTTCTCAAAAGGAGATATACAAAAAGCCAATAGTATATGAAACAATGCTCAACATCATTAATTATAAAGGAAATGCAAATCAAAACCACAATAAGATATCACCTCATACCTGCTAGAATGGCTATTATCAAAAATATGAAAGATAACAAGTGTTGGTGAGGATGTGGAGAAAAGGGAAACTTTGCACACTGTTGGTGCAAATGTACATTAGCATAGCCATTTTGGAAAACAGTATAGAGGTTCCTCAAAAAACCAAAAATAGAATTACTGCATGTTCCAGCAATCCCACTTCTGGATATATTCAAAGGAATTGAAATCAGTGTGTTGAAGAGATGTCTGCACTCCCAGGTTCATTGCAGCAATATTCACAATAGCCGAGATATGGAAACAACCTAAGTGCCCATCACAGATAAACAGATGTAAACAAATGTGGTATAAATGCATAATGGAATACTATTCAGCCTTTAAAAAGATGGAAATCCTGTCATTTGCAACAACATGAATGAATCTAGAAGACATTATGCTAAGCGAAATAAGCCAGGCACAATAAAACCAAATACTGCATGATCTCACTTATAGACAGAATCTAAAAGTTTGAACTCAGAGGAGTAGAGAGCAGAACGGTGGTTACCAGAGCCTGAAGGATGGGGCAGTAGGGAGGGAAAGAGACGTTGGTTAAAGGGTACAAAGTTTCAGATAGACAGGAGGAGTAAGTTTTGGTGATCTATTGAACAGCAAGGTGACTATATTTAATAATAATGTATCATGTATTTCAAAATTGCTGAAAGAGTGGATTTTAAATGCTCTTGCCACAAAGAAATGATAAGACTATGAGGTGATGAATATGCTAATTAGCCTGATTCACTCATTCCACAATGTATCCAAGGATATATCACACCGTACCACATAAATATATACGATTATTATTGGTCAATTAAAAATAAAAATTAAATTTAAAAAAGATGTACTGGACAAAGATACCCTGAAGGCCAAAATTTATACATAAGAATAATTAGGAGAATTAAATGGATGCTGATATATTGCTTATAAGAACTGTTTGCTGACAAAAACCTTCCTATGGTAATAAAGAACTTAAGTTTTGAGAGAAATGCCTTATGAACTCTTTAAGTTTTATTTTGTAATTATTATACATTGTATCATTGAAGTAGAAGTTCCCCTAATCTATTTAAATAAACTTTTACTTGCTTGAATAATAAGAAATTAAACAAGGTTGATTTTCATTAAATCTTGCTGATTTTTAAAATAACTCATTTAATTTTCTGTTAAAAATGAACTTCAACTTTGTGTATTGAGTCTAGCAACATAAAACACCAGCAAGACTGAGACATGTGTAAATGAATTCTGGCAAAATATACCACATGTAATTGCTCCAGTATAGATCTTTATGCCCTTGTGTTGTTCTGTTATCAATTTTAACCCTCGTTTTATTGTAAACACCATATTGAGATGTGTCCTGTCATTTCTGTTATGAATTTTGTAGTGTAGAGCTCCCAGAGTGTGTTAGGGTGTTCCAGAGAATACCAAGACACCAAGATCTTCTACCATTTTGTTCAAATAACACTGGGAAATGCTGCAGGCCTTTCTTTCTCTTTGAGAGTTATGCTGCAGATTGACATGCTACTAAAGGCTCTGTCACTAAAGTCTCTTGCAAAAAATTAAAAAACCAAAATAAAACTTCTCAACCTTATTTAGGCCATAGACTCCCCCACCCCTTGTTTTCTCCACCCCCCCACCACCACACATTAACATTCTAGGGAACACATTGTATAAAATGCTGTTCTAAAGTCACAGACCTAATAATAGAGGTTGAGGGAGTCAGAAAATATTTTGGTCTGTTCAATTTCTTTCGTTCTTCTTCCTGCTCCCTCAAAAATATCTATTTGGGTATATAAATAGCACCCATGAACATTATTTCTGATAAGAAAGGGTTTCAGGTAATTAAAGCCCAGGATAATTAAATTATGGTCTATATTTAATTAG